>CM022298.1:116291064-116431234 GCA_011799875.1 Thinopyrum elongatum | reverse complement strand
TTGTGATTTTTTCCAGGTAAAAACCCTTCATATAGCAGAAGATAGACACCGGAGACCTGCTACGGGGCCCACAAGCCCTAGGGGCGCGCCCTAGGGGGTAGGGCGCGCCCCCCAGGCTTGTGGCCACCTGGTGGGTCCCCTCTGGTATTTTCTTCGCCCAATAAAATATATAAGAATTATTGGGCGAAGAAAATACCAGAGGGGACCCACCAGGTGGCCACAAGCCCTAGGGGCGCGCCCCTAGGGCTTGTGGCCACCTGGTGGGTCCCCTCTAGTATTTTCTTTGCCCAATAGTTCTTATATATTCCAAAATAATTCTCCGTAAATTTTCAGGACTTTTGGAGTTGTGCAGAATAGGTCTCTCAGATTTGCTCCTTTCCGGTCCAGAATTCCAGTTGCCGGCATTCTCCCTCTTTGTGTAAACCTTGTAAAATAAGAGAGAAAAGGCATAAGTATTGTACCATAATGTGAAATAATAGCCCATAATGCAATAAATATTAACATAAAAGGATGATGCAAAATGGACGTATCAGTTACCGGGGTGGGAGGACATGTGAGCGGTAGCTCCGGTGTCCATGTACCAGTCACTGTCACCGTTTTAGTTGGCCGAGGTGGGTGCGGCATGAAGGGCCGCCAGAAGAGCCGGGTCCCAGGGTGTCGGTGGAAGCACGGGCGCGGGCAAAACATAGGGCTGCTGCGGTGGGGCACTAGGGGCAGCAGCGGCGGCCACCAGGCGGCGGCTGCTGTTCGTAGGAGAGCGCCCCGTACGGCTCCGCATACGGCTGTGGCGTGGCGTGGCGTAGAACGCCTGATGGGAGGCGGGCCGATGACCGAGGATGCCGGGCACAGGCGCACGCAGGACCGGCATGGAATAGGCATGCACGACACTGGTCCACGAGTTCTGCCTGCCATACCACGGCGCCGGCTAGTGCTGCTGCGGAGTACACGGTGCCCCTCCCTGGGCACCGAGCTGCTGCTGCTTGCGGCCACGACGACCGCTCCGACGGCGGTTCGAAGTAGCCGGGGCCGGCGGCGGTGGCGGCAGGCAGGGGCGGAGTTGGAGCTAAAGTTACCCTGATGCACCACTTATGGCGTAATTATTTCAAGCGACGTTGCACTAAAGAAATATGTGTTCCATAACTTGTAGCGTAGATGAGTGGACACAATAAAAGATAATGTATAAGTAAAAACGTAGCAATAAAAAAATGCTTATTGTAAATAATTAAAACTACTTCTGGCCTTTTCAAATTCATGTCTTCTAGAGAATCCTGCTGATGGTGATTTTGTTTTGAGAAAAAATATATCTTTTTTGCCCAACAAAATCTGTAGCGTACCTATAATTTTTTCTGAGATAGCTGGTGTACATGCATTTTGACAGATGCACACTACCATTCGACATGAAAAATTGTCTAAGTGAATAATTCACACTCAAATTAGGAGTTAAAAAAATCTAGCCAATAGTTGTTTTTTTTAAAAGGGAAATCTGGCCAATAGTCCACGTGTTGGCCACATTCATAAAAACAGTTGATAACAGTTACTAGGAAATACTCCCTCCGTTCATAAATATTTGTTTTTTTGAGATTTTAAATGGACTACCACATACGGATGTATATAGATATATTTTAGAGTGTAGATTCACTTATTTTGCTCCATATGTAGTGACTTGTTGAAATCTTTAGAAAGACAAATATTTAGGAACGGAGGGAGTAATTTAGAAAAATCATGGAAAGACAAGGGTGTTACCATGAGAAAATTGGGATCACTCGTAAGTCTCCGAAAATTGACCAAACTGATGAAGAGTTGCAGAAAGGGGATGGATCATTGCAGCGTGTGGGCGTCCCGGCCGCTGTGTGTGGCTGCGCGTGGGCATGGTCGCTGCAGCGTGCCGGCGTACTCACCTCATCATGTCTATCGGCCTAGAGACGACGGCGATTGGTGTGGCAGATCAAGACTTCCCGAGATGGGGATCTAACAGACGAACAACCTACCTACCAGTACGCCAAAAGAAACGCTTGAGCAGAGCAGCAGATGAGACGGCGGAGATCGAAGGAAAGGAAGAAATTAGGGAACGAGATACGATCGAACGACCGAGGCGACCACGCTCGCGGACGTGGGCTCAGGCCTGTGTGGGCAAGTGCACACGCGCGCGTGCGAGCTGGCAACTTGGACCCTGATGCACTGCCCCAGGCCCAACCTGATGCCCAGGCCATTTTCAGATGATAACCCTGCTAATTTTTTTGCTGGACCCGTATTCCTGTGCATCAGGGTCGGCCCAATGGGCTCCATCCCTGGCGGTAGGTAGAGGCCTGGCGACGGCGGCAGGTAAGAGGCCGGCGGCCGCGGCTGGGAAGGAGCTGAGGCGAGTGGTGGGGGGGCGCCGCGAGAGGTGCCGGCAGCGAGGGCCGTGTGCGTCGCCCGGTCACTTGTCATCTTCATTCGGCGCTCCTCCAGCTTCAGGTACGCCACAACCTTCGTGAAGGTCGGGTCCGGTATAAGAGTGAGGTTGGAGGCGGCATTCCCGAAGTCCTCGTTAAGGCCGGCAGTGAGGGTGCTGATAAGAAGCTCGTCGCCGACCGTCTCGCCAAGATCACGGAGCTCATGAGCAAGCTTTTTGAGGCGCATGTGATACGTCTCCAACGTATCTATAATTTTTTATTGTTCCATGCTATTATATTATCTGTTTTGGATGTTTTATATGCATTAATATGCTATTTTACATTATTTTTGGGACTAACCTATTAACCTAGATCCCAGTGCCAGTTTCTGTTTTTTCCTTGTTTTTGAGTTTTACATAAAAGGAATATCAAACGGAGTCCAAACGGAATAAAACTTTCGTGATGATTTTTCTTGGACTAGAAGACACCCACGGAACTTGGAGTCCAAGTCAGAAGAGTCCCGAGGAGGCGACAAGCCTCCAGGGCGCGCCCTAGGGGGGAGGGGCACCTCCCTGGCTTGTGCCCCCCCGGGAGTCCACCGACCTCCCTCTCAGCTCTATAAATCCTAAAATATTCCCAAACTATCAGAGGAGTCCACGAAAATATTTTTCCGCCGCCGCAAGCCTCTGTTCCCATGAGATCCCATCTTGGGGCCTTTTTCGGCGATCTGCCGGAGGGAGAATCGATCACGGAGGGCATCTACATCAACCCTATTGCCCTACCGATGAAGCATGAGTAGTTTACCACAGATGTACGGGTCCATAGCTAGTAGCTAGATGGCTTGTTCTCTCTCTTTGATCTTTAATACAATGTTCTCCTCGATGTTCTTGGAGATCTATCCGATGTAATCTTATTTTGTGGTGTGTTTGTCGAGATCCGATGAATTATGGATTTATGATCAGCTTATCTATGAATATTATTTGAGTCTTCTATGAATTCTTATATGCATGATTTGATATCTTTGTATTTCTCTTCGAATTATCTGTTTGGTTTGGCCAACTAGATTGGTATTTCTTGCAATGGGAGAGGTGCTTAGCTTTGGGTTCAATCTTGTGTGATTTCACCCAGTGACAAAGTAGGGGTAGCGAGACACGTATTGCATTGTTGCCATCAAGGATAACAAGATGGTGTTTTCATCATATTGCTTGAGTTTATCCCGCTACATCATGTCATCTTACTTAATGTGTTACTCTGTTCTTATGAACTTAATACTCTAGATGCAGGCAGGAGTCGGTCGATGTGTGGAGTAATAGTAGTAGATGCAGAATCATTTCGGTCTACTTGACATGGACATGATGCCTATATGCATAATCATTGCCTTGGATATCGTCATAACTTTGCGCTTTTCTATCAATTGCTCGACAGTAATTTGTTCACCCACCGTATTATTTTCCTTCAAGAGAGAAGCCTCTAGTAAAACCTATGGCCCCCGGGTCTATTTTCCATTATATATTTTCAGATCTATAAACCAAAAAACCCAAAAATACCTTGCTGCAATTTATTTAATTTTATTTTGTTTTACGTTTTAGTTATCTTTTATATCTATCTCTATCAGATCTCACCATTGCAATTGACCGTGAAGGGATTGACAACCCCTTTATCGCGTTGGGTGCAAGTGTTTGATTGTTTGTGTAGGTGCATATATTGAGGACTTGCTTGTGCCTCCTACTGGATTGATACCTTGGTTCTCTAACTGACGGAAATACTTATCTCTACTTTGCTGCATCACCCTTTCCTCTTCAAGGGAAAAACCAACGCAAGCTCAAGAAGTAGCAGCATGCAAAAATTGTCAATGGATGAGTCAACCTGCTGGCACCCATAGAACTCGCCGTGGAGGAGGACCTTGCACTGGAGTTTATTGTCGGTGAAGAGACCATTGAGCTTGGTCCAGATGGCATGAGCATCGTCGTCGTCGTCCACCACCGTGTGGAAGAGGTCCTTGGAGACGGTGAGGTAGAACTAGCGGATGATGGTGGCGTGGAAGATCATCCACTCCTTGTCGTTCACCATTAGGCGAGATTCCACGGTGCCATCGATGTGACCATGGAGCAAGTACTCACGGAACAACAAGGAGAAGTACCTTTTTCAAGCGGAGTAGGAGGCGGTGGATTGGTCAAGGACCACCGGAACGCGCTCATAGATGTTGAGATCACGAATGAGGGCGACATCCGGGATGGCAAAGGGGTTGCTGCCGAAGGAGATGGAGGAGCCCGGGGAGTTCATGGCGGCGGGGAGGCGACGGGATGATCAGGGAGGGGTGGTAGGGTTGGGGTGGAGCGGGAGGAGCGGCGGCTGTAGGGAAGAGCGGCTGTGGCGGCTACAGAGGAGGAAGGATGGCGGAAACGATGGAGGGGAGGAAGGCGGTGGCAACACGGGGCGGCGATGGCTAGGAGAGTAGCAGTGCCGGGGCGGTGTGGGGCGGCGGTGGCGTGATGGGAGGCGTGGCGGCGGCAGCTAGGGTTCGGGTAGGATCGTGAGGTAAACTGATACCATGTAGAAGACTAGGTTTAGGCTATGCAACACTCAATGCATTGATCGGGTGCACTAGGCACGTATATATCATGTACAAGAGGGGCCATGATCTCAAATATATAGGTACCTAGGAGGTGGACCTATGACACAATATTACAAGCACAAATATACTCAACACTTAGGGCCCGGGCCATAGATCCGTAGCGTGTGTTCACCAAGCCCAAAACTAGCTCATTATGGTCTCGTGAAAGCCTAGAAACCTGTTCCGCGTATATCTAGACGTTGATCGATCCATTGGGTGCGCCGTGACGCCACGACAGTCGCGAGCAGACCACGATACTGTCACCATGCTATCCGGCCATCTAAGGCCGCTATGCCTCCATGTATACCGCCGCAGTGTCGCCATCGTAGCCAAGGCCGTTCTCCTCTTTTAATCTTGCCGACGTGTTGTGCATTTGAGTCCGCCGGTGATCATATTTAATCAAGGACTCTAAACCGCTTTTGGTCCTCCAACATGCCAATTTCATGTGGATAACAATCTACTCCCTCTATAAAGAAATATAAGAGCGTTAAGATCACTAAAGTAGTGATTTAAATGCTTTTATATTTCTTTACGGAGGGAGTACTAGTCTTAATTTGGAGCATTGCATACAGGTCTAGTTAATTAGAGCATTTCTTACCGATCCCTTATATCTCCTTAGTGGCGTAAACTTGGCTTTTTACTCCACTAAGTTTGACCTAGTCGATCCCCTAAACGACTTAGTGGAGTAAAATTTTACTCCTTCCCTAAAAATCTGAGTATATTTACTCCACCGTTGCTCGACCGAGTAAAATCGCAGCCTCTTCTCCCCCCCGCACTGCCATCGGCGCGCCCCACGCCCCCTCCCCCCGCCCCTCTGATGGCCGGACGTGGTGGCCTCCGGTCTCCTCCATCGATCCGCAGCGCGGCTACACGCGTGGGTCGTCGTCCGTGGGCTCTTCATCAAGCCACCGTCGCCGATCGCCCGATCCGCCCGCCGCCGCGCCCCTACGCCAGTTCGAGGACTTCTCATCCTCCCTCCACCCCGGCCACCAACGAGGACCTACCTCGTGGTCCGGCAGCGGCACTAGGGGACATGGGTCGCCGAGATGACGGATCAGGAGACCCACACCCGGCGGTGGCTCAGGACCTTCCACACGGCCGAGCTCGCGGCCATGGAGTACAACCGCTGGCAGGTCCGCTTCCATGACGCGGTGGCTTGGCTCAATTTCCCCCCGGGCATACGTCCGGTCCACCTCGACCTGCCAGAGTCGGGTGTGGTGAGCTCGGCTTTGGCGCGGGAGGACTGCGAGGCGAGGGAGCACCTCGAGGCCGAGGCCGCTGACGAGGCCTATATGGAAGAGCTCTGCCAGGAGCACCCGGAGCTCATGGAGGCAGAGCGGATGAGCTTTGCTGATGCCGGCGGTGAGGTCATCGTTATGTCCAACGATGAGGTCCAAGGCGCAAGGACGGCGGTGAGGATGAGGGGATTGACGTTGATGAGTGAAGGAATGTCTTCCCCGACGACCCCGACGACGGCACCGGCCTGGACCCGGCTCGCGGCGCACCGTACCTGACAAGGAAGGATTGGCTTGACCTCCACTTTGACTGAAAGTAGTTTTAGGGGCTTTAGTTTAGTTTAAATTTATGTTTTATGTTCGGTTATGCAAAACTATCTTAGCTTATGCTTGAATGCATGCTACTTTCGGTTCAAATTGCTTTGAATTTGATCAAATTGAAGTTTACTCCGGTAAGTTGAGGGGATCGGCTAGAAACGGCCAAAAATTAGTGGAGTATATATACTCCACTAAGGGTTTTACTCCCTTAACTTTTAGAGGATTGGCTAGAGATGGCCTTAGTATACCATGATGTATAATTTTACTATTTGATATTTTGACATGAAAATACTTTTTATTGCAAGGTGATCACCATATTATGCTTTACATCAACAATATCTACGGGTGGATCTTCCATCCATCCCGCACACACCTTACTTCTAGTAACTTTGGCTAAATCATGGGCAGCACAAATTAGTCTCTCTAGGAGCATGCTCAAAAATAATATGCAGGAGATCACACATAAGGTGGTATATATCATCAAAAACTGCCGCCAATAGACCAAAAGAGCGGCCTCCATGCTTCATTGTCTCTATCACCTCGATATTGTCAGAGTTCACCTCTGTGCGATTACACCCGATTGTAGTTTGCAAATTGGGACCAAATCGTAAGGCCAGTGCCTCAGCCATAAGCGCATATCTGCACCAATCGATTTTCCCATTTCCTGCCGCAACGAATCTGCCATTCGAGTCTCTGATGATAGCGCCATACGAGCCCTTGAGTAACTATTTGATATTTTTTCTGATAGTTTTGTTCAATCTAATTGGCAATTATAGAGGTAGCATTAATCTAATAAACATGTAGCTTTTTATTGCCAAACATATGTTTTTATCGGACGCCCCAGATGATTGGATTTCATTGGTAAATTAAAATTTTGGTTGTGCTGTTGCGAGATGAGCTGAATGCATGGCGCCCGCTAAATGCGAGCCAAAACAGTAGAAAGTTGTCAACTTGTCATCAGCATGCACACTATTAACAGCAGGGCCGATAGCATGGTTGACGGTGTCCCAGACTAGGGGGTACTAACCTAGTCGGCCCATACTCCTCAGATTGGGCTGATGCACCTTCATTCATTTTCAGGATGGACCCTAGAGGCAATACACGGGAGGCATGATCGAGACTACCTTCACCAAAGACTTGTCGTATACTCCAAGATTTCTCCTTCCGCCTTGTGCCTAGATGCCGACCTTGTAACCCTAGATACCCTACCTGGCGTGTATATAAGTCGTAGGGTTTACCCCATAGAGGGGACATCAACGCAGTATCATTCACCTAGCCTTAGAGTTAGACCACATCTTACGATCTCGACATAGATAAACTCTGTACTCGACGCATCTCCATTAATATAAACAAGAGGAGGACGTAGGGTTTTACCTCCATCAAGAGGGCCCGAACTTGGGTAAAACATTGTCTCTCTGTTCCTGTTACCATCTGTCCGAGATCCACAGCTCGGGACCCCCTACCCCGAGGTCTGCTGGTTTTAACACTGGTGTTGTGGGATCAACAGAAGGATCGATGGCTGATGACCCACAAGTATATGGGATCAATTGTAGCCTTTTCGATAAGTAAGAGTGTCGAACCCAACGAGGAGCAGAAGGAAATGACAAGCGGTTTTCAGCAAGGTAATGTCTGCAAGTACTAAAATTGTAAGTAGCAGAGTAGTTTGATAGCCAGATAATTTGTAACGAGCAAGTAACAATAGTAGTAACAAAAGTGCAGCAAGGTAGCCCAATCCTTTTGAGGCAAAGGACAGCCAAAACGGTCTCTTATAATAAGGAAAGCGTTCTTGAGGGTACGCGGGAATTTCATCTAGTCACTTTCATCATGTTGGTTTGATTCGTGTTCGCTACTTTGATAATTTGATATGTGGGTGGACCGGTGCTTAGGTGCTGTTCTTACTTGAACAAACCTCCTACTTATGATTAACCCCCTCGCAAGCATCTGCAACTACGAGAAAAGTATTAAGAATAAATTCTAACCATAGCATTAAACTTTTGGATCCAATCGGTCCCTTACGGAATAGCGCATAAACTAGGGTTTAAGCTTCTGTCACTCTCGCAACCCATCATCTAATAACTACTCCACAATGCATTCCCTTAGTCCCAAATATGGTGAAGTGTCATGTAGTCGACGTTCACATGACACCACTAAGGGAATCACAACACACATACTATCAAAATATCGAACACATATCAAGTTCACATGATTACTTGCAACATGATTTATCCCGTGACCTCAAGAACAAAAGTAACTACTCACAAATGATAATCATGCTCAAGATCAGAGGGGTATTAAATAGCATATTGGATCTGAACATATAATCTTCCACCAAATAAACCATAAAGTAATCAACTACACGATGTAATCAACACTACTAGTCACCCACAAGCACCAATCTATAGTTCCGGTACAAAGATTGAACACAAGAGATGAACTAGGGTTTGAGAGAAGATGGTGCTATTGAAGATGTTGATGGAGATTGCCCTCCCCAAGATGGGAGAGTTTTTGGTGATGATGATGACGATGATTTCCCCTTCCAGGAGGGAAGTTCCCCCGGCGGAATCGCTCCGTCGGAGGGCAAAAGTGCTCCTGCCCAAGTTCCGCCTCGAGATGGCGGCGCTTCGTCCCGAAAGTCCTCTCCTTATTTTTTGTAGGTCAAAATGACTTATATACCAGAAGATGGGCACCGGAGGTGGGCTGGGCTGAGCACAACCCACCAGGGCGCACCTGGGGGGCCTGGCGTGCCCTGGTGTCTTGTGCTCACCAAGTGGCCCCCTCCGGTAGTTATTTGCTCCAATATTTCTTATTTATTCTATAAAAAATCCTTGTGAAGTTTCAGCTCATTTGGAGTTGTGCATAATAGGTAGCCTGACGTAGCTTTTTCAGGTCCAGATTTCCAGTTGCCGGAATTCTCTCTCTTTGTGTATACCTTGCATATTATGAGAGAAAAGGCATTAGAGTTACTCCAAAAAGCATTATTATGCATAAAAACATTATAAATAACAGTAGGTAAACATGATGCAAAATGGATGTATCTACTCCCCCAAGCTTAGACCTCGCTTGTCCTCAAGCGAAAACCGAAATCGAAAAACATGTCCACATGCTTAGAGAGAGAGGTGTCGGTAAAAACAAAATACGGACATGGAAGCATCATGTAATTTATTTTAACAGCAACAAACTTTAACATAAAACTTTCATCATAGAACTTTTATCATAGACTTCTCATGAATAAGTAACAATTCATCACACAATCGAAGTATAAAGCATAAACTCTATTAGAAACCAACAAACTATGTTCTCAGTCAACTTTGCAACTACAATTCATCATCTTTTCAGGAAGGGTCACGTATCGGAGCCTTTAGGCAAGTCCACATACTCAACCATCATATAGTCTTCTATGATTGCTAACACTCGCCGCATACACATGAGCAAAATGTTTCAACCGGACACAAAGAAAGATAGGGGCTTATAGTTTCGCCTCCCAACGTATTCACCTCAAGGGTGATGTCAACAATAATAACTCATGCTACCCATATTCAACTGGATATATGTGCCTAGATCTTTCCTCACCACATGATGCTTGTCAAAAGAGAAAGTAAAAAAGGAATAGAGAGAAAAACTTTGACTCTTGCATGAAAGTAAATACATAAAAGTAAAAGATAGGCCCTTCGCAGAGGGAAGCAGAGGTTGCCATGCGCTTTTTGTTTGTATGCTCAACCCCTTAATGCAAAAGAACGTCACGTTATATTGCCCCTTGTGATGGCAACCTTTATTATGCAGTCTGTCGCTTTTATTCTTCACCATCACAATTCGTACAACGCTCAATTTTCTCTTACACTAAATGATCTCACACTTTTAGAAGCAATTTTTATTGCCTTATTGCACCAATGACAACTTACTTGAAGGATCTTACTCAATCCATAGGTAGATATGGTGGACTCTCGAAAATAAGATTTGGGTTTAAGGGTTTTTTGGATGCACAAGTAGTATCTCTACTTAGTGCGGAATTTGTGGCTAGCAAAGATGGGGGGCAAGCACCACATGTTGAAGGATCTATGACAATATAACTTCTATGTGAATATGAACAAACATAAATCATTAAGTTGTCTTCCTTGTCCAACGTCCACAATTTCGGCATATAATATTTTGATGGGGGCTCACAATCACAAAAGATTTCCATGATAGAGTATTTATATGTGAATCTTCTCTTCCCTTATTAATTCTTTCATGAGTTGCATCATTGACTAATCCTATGTTTGTCAATCTCTAATAAAATTTTCTACTTATACTTTTCCTTATGTGGTGTTATCACCTACCATAGGATTAGCATATGATCTTTTCATTTATTTCCTTTCTCTTTATTGAAACATGAAAGTAAAGAAAGCAAAAAACTCAAGCTAAACTTTATTATATATCTTGCACACGATTACAAGGATGGATTACTAAGCAAGCTCTCAAAAAGAAAGGATCGAACTAAACTTTTATTCATCTTAAGCAAAAGATAACCATGGATCAAACTAAGAAAAGTAAAGGCACAAGATAGTGGGGGGGTGATACGATACCGGGGCACCTCCCCCAAGCTTGGCAGAAGCCAAGGGGAGTGCCCATACCCGATACTCAATTTTCTTTTGGTGATGAAGAAGGAGGTGGTGGTGATGAAGAAGAAGGATTGTCTTTCCTCCTTAGCTTACGCTTGAGGATGGAATTCTCATCCTTCAATTCATCGATCTCCTGTTCAAGCTCCACTACCTTTTTGCATAAATCTTCCTTATTTTCCTGCAAGAGACGAAAGGTAATAAACTGAATCTTAGGCTTCTTTGCTTTGTTGGGGAGACTCGACTTCTTAAATTCAACATGCATGTCCCCAGGTTGAGGCAATGGGGCTTCATCTTCTTCTGAGCTCGTCTCCTCCTTCCTTTTAGGATCATAGTCTTCTTCTTCCTTCGTAGTCCAGCCATTGTGCTCCACATCCCCATAAACCTTAGGGTTTGCTATATAATCAGCAACATAGCTCTCACCCTCCGAGTCTTGGGACGATATATTTTCAGACCTGTCAGGAAATCAGCAAGAAGAGAAAGCAGAAGATTTCTCTGCGATACGGAGGTCAATAGGTTCAGGGGGTATATAAAGATTTTTTTATCTTGGGAAACAAGCAAACTGAAGAAAAACGGAGTCCGGAAGGTACCCGAGGTGGGCACAACCCACCTGGGCGCGCCTCGCAAGCCAGGCGTGCCCTGGTGTCTTGTGCCCACCAGGGGTGCCTTCCTGGTTGCTTCTTATTTTCCTAATTTTCTAAATATTCCAAAACTGACAAAAAATATTTTTGCGGATTTTTCGGAGTCTGTTTACTTACCGTATCACGTACCTCCTCTTTTTCATGATTCTGGAGTGTTCCGGAAGGACTCTTTTATGTGTTCTTCCGGTGTCATAGTTTGGATAATATTACTTTCAACATTAATGGGCGTACCTGAGATATAATGTTTTATTCGTTGCCCATTAACAACCTTCGGGTTAGTACCTTCGGCATTATTTATTTTGATAGCTCCAGACCGATAAACCTCCTCGATAACATAGGGTCCTTCCCATTTGGAGAGGAGTTTTCCTGCAAAGAATCTGAAATGAGAGTTGTACAAAAGAACATATTCTCCAACTTTGAACTCACGCTTTTGGATTCTTTTATCATGCCATCTTTTAACTTTTTCTTTAAATAACTTGGCATTTTCATAAGCTTGGGTTCTCCATTCATCTAATGAGCTAATATCAAATAACATCTTTTCACCGGCAAGTTTGAAATCATAGTTGAGTTCTTTAATTGCCCAATATGCTTTATGTTCTAACTCAAGAGGCAAATGACAAGCTTTTCCATAAACCATTTTATAAGGAGACATACCCATAGGATTTTTTATATGCTGTTCTATAAGCCCAAAGTGCATCATCTAATTTCTTAGACCAATTCTTCCGGGACCTATTGACAGTCTTCTGCAAAATTAATTTTATTTCTCTATTGCTAAGTTCAACTTGACCATTAGACTGAGGGTAATAGGGTGATGCAATTCTATGGTTAACATCATACTTGGCAAGCAGTTTACGGAAAGCACCATGAATAAAGTGTGAACCACCATCAGTCATTAAATATCTAGGGACTCCAAACCTTGGGAAAATAACTTCCTTAAGCATTTTAATAGAGGTGTTGTGATCAGCACTACTGGTTGGAATAGTTTCTACCCACTTAGTAACATAATCAACAGCAACCAAAATATGAGTATACCCATTAGAGGAAGGAAAAGGTCCCATGAAATCAAACCCCCAAACATCAAATGGTTCAACAACAAGAGAATAATTCATAGGCATTTCTTGACGCTTACCGATATTACCTATTCTTTGACATTCATCACAAGATAAGACGAACTTACGAGCATCCTTGAAGAGAGTAGGCCAATAAAAACCAGATTGCAATACCTTATGAGCAGTTCTGTCTCCCGCATGATGTCCTCCATAAGCTTCGGAGTGACATTTCCGTAGGATTTGCCCCTGTTCATGCTCAGGTACACAACGTCTAATAATACCATCTACTCCTTCTTTATAAAGATGTGGGTCATCCCAGAAGTAATGTCTTAAATCATAGAAGAAATTTTTCTTTTGTTGGTATGTAAAGCTAGGTGTTAAATATTTAGCAACAATGTAATTAGCATAATCAGCATACCAAGGAGTGTTATTAGAAACATTTATTGTAGCTAACTGCTCATCAGGAAAGCTATCATCAATAGGTAGTGGGTCATCAAGAACATTTTCAAGCCTAGACAAGTTATCAGCTAAGGGATTCTCTGCTCCTTTTCTATCTGTAATATGCAAATCAAATTCTTGTAGCAAGAGAACCCACCTAATGAGTCTAGGTTTAGCATCTTTCTTTTCCATAAGATATTTTATAGCAGCATGATCGGTGTGAACAGTCACTTTAGAATCAACAATGTAGGATCTAAATTTATCACAAGCAAACACAACTGCTAAGAATTCTTTTTCAGTAGTAGCATAATTTCGTTGGGCACTGTCTAGAGTTTTACTAGCATAATGGATAACATTTAGTTTCTTATCAACTCTTTGTCCTAGAACACCACCAACAGCATAATCACTAGCATCACACATAATTTCGAAAGGCAAGTTCCAATCAGGTGGTTGAACAATAGGTGCAGTAATTAAGGCTCTCTTGAGTGTTTCGAAGGCTTCTAAACAACCATCATAAAAAACGAAAGGAGTGTCCTTTTGCAAAAGATTTGTAAGAGGCCTAGAAATTTTAGGAAAGTCTTTGATAAATCTCCTATAGAAACCAACATGACCAAGGAAACTACGAATACCTTTGATATCTTTAGGACATAGCATTTTCTCAATTGCATCAACCCTAGCTTTGTCCACCTCAATACCTCTTTCAAAAATTTTATGGCCCAAAACAATACCTTCATTAACCATAAAGTGGCACTTCTCCCAATTCAAGACAAGATTTGTTTGCTCACATCTCTTCAAAACTCGATCAAGGTTTCTTAAACAATCATCAAAAGACTTCCCATAAATAGAAAAGTCATCCATGAAAACCTCAACAATCTTTTCACAAAAGTCAGTGAATATAGCAGTCATACATCTTTCAAAGGTAGCAGGTGCATTGCATAAACCAAAAGGCATACGTCTATAAGCATAAGTTCCAAAGGGACAAGTGAAAGTGGTCTTTTCTTGATCAGGTTGAGAAACAGGTATTTGTCAAAAACCAGAATATCCATCAAGGAAACAAAAATGTGTGTGCTTTGACAATCTTTCTAGCATTTGATCAATAAAAGGAAAAGGGTAATGATCTTTTCTAGTTGCTTTGTTTAATTTTCTAAAATCAATTACCATTCTATAGCCTGTGACAATTCTTTGTGGAATAAGTTCATTCTTATCATTAGGAACAACGGTAATACCTCCCTTCTTAGGGACACAATGAATAGGACTTACCCACCTACTATCAGCTATAGGATAGATCATACCTGCTTCCAGAAGTTTTAATATTTCCGTTCTTACCACTTCTTTCATCTTCGGATTTAACCGACGTTGGTGATCAACAACGGGCTAAGCATCAGGTTCCATATTAATTTTGTGTTGACATAGAGTGGGACTAATGCCCTTAAGATCATCAAGAGTATATCCAATAGCAGCTCGGTGCTTCCTTAGAACTTTCAATAATCTGTCTTCTTCATGTTCTGAAAGGTTAGCACTAATAATAACAGGATATATCTTTTTCTCATCAAGATAAGCATATTTCAAAGTGTGTGGCAATTGTTTTAATTCAAACACAGGATTACCTTTAGGTGGAGGAGGACCTCCTAGAGTTTCAATAGGTAAATTGTGTTTAAGCAGAGGACGTTGTTCAAAGAAAATCTTATCTATTTCATTTCTTTCATGCATATGCAAATCATTTTCATGGTCTAGCAGATATTGTTCTAAGGGATCAGTAGGAGGCACAACAATAGAAGCAAGACCAATTATTTCATCCTTACTAGGTAATTCTTTTTTATGAGGTTTTCTACTAAACTTGGAAAAGGTAAACTCATGAGACTCATCACCAAAACTGACACCGACATTTTGTTTCTTACAATCTATTTTAGCATTAACGGTGTTCAAGAAAGGTCTACCAAAGATAATGGGACAAAAATCATCTTGTGGGGAACCAAGAACAAGAAAATCAGTAGGGTGTTTTATTTTCCCACACAATACTTCAACATCTCTAACAATCCCAATTGGTGATATGGTGTCTCTATTAGCAAGTTTAATAGTAACATCTATATCTTCTATCTCAGCGGGTGCTATGCCATTCATAATTTCTTGATATATGGTAAAGGGAATATCACTCACGCTAGCACCTATGTCGCATAAACCATGATAATAGTGATCTCCTATTTTAACTGAGACAACGGGCATGCCAACAACGGGTCTACGAATATCTGACTTATCAGGTTTGACAATTCTATTAGCTTCATTCCAGAAGTAAATAACATGCCCATCTATGTTTTCTTCCAGGAGATCCTTAACCATAGCAACACTGGGTTCTACTTTGATTTGTTCATCAGGTTTAGGTGTTCTAATATAAATTTTGTTGACCACAGTTGAAACTTTAGCATGTTCCTTTATCCTAACAGGGAAAGGTGGTTTCTCAATATAAGCAGTAGGAACAACTGGATCAACATTATAAATAATAGTTTCCTCTTTAGCTGGTACCGGTTCTTTAATTTCCTTTCTAAGAGGTGGGTGATATTTAAACCACTTCTCCCTGGGGAGATCAACATGAGTAGCAAATGATTCAGAAAAGGAGGCTACTATCTTAGAGTCAAGTTCATATTTAGTGCTAAACTTTTGAAAAGCATCGGTATTCATAAAAGATTTAACACAATCATACTTAAGCTTAATACCTGACTCTTTACCTTTGTCGAGTTCCCAATCTTCAGAGTTGCGTTTAATTCTTTCTAAAAGATCCCACCGGAATTCAATGGTCTTCTTCATAAAGGAACCAGTACAAGAAGTATCAAGCATGGATTGATCATCACGAGAAAGCCGAGCATAAAAATTCTGAATAATAATTTCTCTTGAGAGCTCATGATTGGGGCATGAATATAACATTAACTTAAGCCTCCCCCAAGCTAGAGCGATACTTTCTCCTTCACGAGGCCAAAAATTATATATGTATTTCCGGTCACGATGAACTAGATGCATAGGATAAATTTTTGGGATAATTAATTTGGTGCCCTTAGTTGTGTCCCACTCGGCAGGTTTACCCCTAGTTTCCGAAAACACTTGTTCTTGCCCAAACCACTTTGCTCCTCTGATGCTTTTGCCCTTTGACCGTTTGACCATCACTTTGAAAACTTCATAAAAAATTCATACTAACTCAGAAAAATTCAAATAAGATATCAAAATGTTCATAAAAGCATCACCTATATGTGCATGTCATTTGCATTCATGAAAAAAGTGTTGGCCAGTCCCCATCTTAGTTTTAGCTCATATGATCTTAGCATGAACAGTAAAATCTAAAAAACATCAAAAAATTCTAAAAAAATTTGGTGCAAACTTTGACCAATATTTTGAGTGCTTGCCAAGTTTCATAAAGGAATGGCATTCGTGGAAGTCGTGGTAAAAAAAAGAAATTTTGAAGCATTGATTTTTTGTTTTTTTGCCATGACTTCCACGAATGTCATTCCCTTATGAAACTTGGCAAGCACTCAAAACATTGGTCAAAGTTTGCCACCAATTTTTTTTCGAATTTTTTGAATTTTTTTAGATTTTACCGTTCATGCTAAGATCATATGAGCTAAAACAAAGATGGGGACTGGCCAACACTTTTTTCATGAATGCAAATGACATGCACATATAGGTGATGCTTTTTTGAACATTTTGATATCTTATTTGAATTTTTCTGAGTTAGTATGAATTTTTTATGAAGTTTTCAAAGTGATGGTCAAATGGTTAAAGGGCAAAAGCATAAGAGGAGCAAAGTGGTTTGGGCAAGAACAAGTGTTTTCGGAAACTAGGGGTAAACCTGCCGAGTGGGACCCAACTAGGGGCATAAAAATCAATTATCCCATTTTTTGGTGAAACTCCAATTTCAATCGATTCCAATTCCAAGATCCAATATCATCGCATAACCTATACCATGCCAATGCCTTTCCCTTCAAAGATAAAGGGAAAACCTTCTTCTTAACTTCATCCCCGGGTAAACCTGCAAGCTTAAACAATCCACAAATTTCTTCCACATATATCAAGTACATATTAGGATGTTCGGTTCCATCTCCTGCATAAGGATTAGCTAGCAGTTGTTCTATCATACCCGAAGGAATTTCATATTCAATATTTTCAGTAGGTGCAGTAGGTTGAGGGGTAACTAATTGTGGTTCCGGTCGAGGTGAAGATACCCCGAACAAACCCCTCAAAGGATTGTTTTCCATAGTAACAAGTGACAATAAATTTTAGCACGTAGTAATAATTTTTCCTTACCAAAAGCGCTTCACTCCCCGGCAACGGCGCCAAAAAATAGCCTTGATGACCCACAAGTATATGGGATCAATTGTAGCCTTTTCGATAAGTAAGAGTGTCGAACCCAACGAGGAGCAGAAGGAAATGACAAGCGGTTTTCAGCAAGGTAATGTCTGCAAGTACTGAAATTGTAAGTAGCAGAGTAGTTTGATAGCCAAATAATTTGTAACGAGCAAGTAACAATAGTAGTAACAAAAGTGCAGCAAGGTAGCCCAATCCTTTTGAGGCAAAGGACATGCCAAAATGGTCTCTTATAATAAAGAAAGCGTTCTTCAGGGTACACGGGAATTTCATCTAGTCACTTTCATCATGTTGTTTTGATTCGTGTTCGCTACTTTGATAATTTGATATGTGGGTGGACCGGTGCTTAGGTGCTGTTCTTACTTGAACAAACCTCCTAATTATGATTAACCCCCTCGCAAGCATCCGCAACTACGAGAAAAGTATTAAGAATAAATTCTAACCATAGAATTAAACTTTTGGATCCAATCGGTCCCTTACGGAATAGCGCATAAACTAGGGTTTAAGCTTCTGTCACTCTCGCAACCCATCATCTAATAACTACTCCACAATGCATTCCCTTAAGCCCAAATATGGTGAAGTGTCATGTAGTCGACATTCACATGACACCACTAAGGGAATCACAACACACATACTATCAAAATATCGAACACATATCAAGTTCACATGATTACTTGCAACATGATTTCTCCTGTGACCTCAAGAACAAAAGTAACTACTCACAAATGGTAATCATGCTCAAGATCAGAGGGGTATTAAATAGCATATTGGATCTGAACATATAATCTTCCACCAAATAAACCATATAGTAATCAACTACACGATGTAATCAACACTACTAGTCACCCACAAGCACCAATCTATAGTTCCGGTACAAAGATTGAACACAAGAGATGAACTAGGGTTTGAGAGGAGATGGTGCTGTTGAAGATGTTGATGGAGATTGCCCTCCCCAAGATGGGAGAGTTGTTGGTGATGATGATGACGATGATTTCCCCTTCCGGGAGGGAAGTTCCCCCGGTGGAATCGCTCCGCCGGAGGGCAAAAGTGCTCCTGCCCAAGTTCCGCCTCGAGACAGTGGTGCTTCGTCCCGAAAGTCCTCTCCTTATTTTTTCTAGGTCAAAATGACTTATATACCAGAAGATGGGCACCGGAGGTGGGCTGGGCTGAGCACAACCCACCAGGGCGCTCCTGGGGGGCCTGGCGCACCCTGGTGTCTTGTGCTCACCAGGTGGCCCCCTCCGGTAGTTATTTGCTCCAATATTTCTTATTTATTCCATAAAAAATCCTCGTGAAGTTTCAGCTCATTTGGAGTTGTGCAGAATAGGTAGCCTGACGTAGCTTTTTCAGGTCCAGATTTCCAGTTGCCGGAATTCTCCCTCTTTGTGTATACCTTGCATATTATAAGAGAAAAGGCATTAGAATTACTCCAAAAGCATTATTATGCATAAAAACATTATAAATAACAGTAGGTAAACATGATGCAAAATGGACGTATCAATGGCTCACTCATAGATCAACTGCGGCAATGGCCGTAAGAGCGTTTATTCCCCCGACTCGACGGGCCATCTAGCCTCCATCGAAAACTACGCCCCAGGTCGAATCGTGACCTTCGGCGACCTTGAGTACACCACGGATTACCGCGGCGCACTCATCTTGTCAGGCTGGACGCCCGGCCGGATCGAGGACCTACCCGACTCCGGAGGCTCGACTCCGGAACCGATCTCTATCAAGGACGTCACGCCAGGACCCGTGGCATCACCAGGGACCCCCGACGCAATAACTCTGGATGGTCCCCTTTCGATCTACGGCCCAGACGTAGATCCGGCTCCCGCCCCTAAAGTTGCGTTAGGCTTAGAGCCGACCCCGACGCAGGATCTGGAATCGCCTTCGGATCCCCTTCGCGCCAAAAACACGTCCAGTTATACACCGGACACACTTCGAGTGAGCCCCACTTACAACCAAGCAATAAATTCCGAAGAGCTATCCCACCTCAATGAGATGCTTGACCGTATCCAGAGCATGTCTATCTCGGACGGCAATACTTCGGTTTACAATCAAATTGGACTTAAAGCCGACGATTGGGAAATTTACATCCCACCCACCACCCACCTAGTCGCCACGGTCGATGACTTAACCGACATGCTAGAGTACGGCGATGCCACGAACATGGATGAAGATGTCGATGGCCCCACAGAAAACACCTCGCCTCTGGTAAACACTGGCAGGTGGACTGCGACATCCACTTATGATGTCTACATGGTAGACACTCCTAGATCCCCTCCAAGGCATTGGCGCAGACGCAGAAGGGGCACCAATAGGGGACCTAGCGGTAATAACGCTACCACTGATAACAACGATGCAACAACCGATGACGCTAACAACCCTGAGGAGGACTTTCAATCCTCCCCAGCGCGGAACGGCACCCCTGAAGGACATCTCGAGGACTTAGATCCTGACGACCTCTTTGAAGGGGCCGATGAAAATTATATGCCGAAGTCCGAGGAAGACGAGAGCCTTGGTACTGAGGACTACATCATCCCCGAAGACCCTTTCGAATAAGAGAGCTTTCGGCGGGGCCTCGTTGCCACGGCCCGGAGCATGAAACGCAAGCAGCAGCTGCAGGCTAACACCAACACGCTAAATGAAAAGTGGTTCGAAGTGCCCTTGGCTGAGCAAGATCTAGAAGACCGCGATGTAGTGTGCCGAAATCATACGCACGCAGGCGTCTGCTGCCGTAGTTCGATGAAGAACTAGCCATCGATGAGCCAGACCGACCCCCTAGCGGTCGGGACAAGCCAATGCAGGAAACATCAACACTCGGCCACCTCCACACCGTTATGGCAAGGACCCCATGAACTACCTAGACCCTCACGACGTTCGATGTCACACTGAGGTAAACAGGGCACCTCCTTGGTCCATCTATGGATCAAGAGGACGCGCGCCCGCCGGGACGGACGGTTACGATGCCTGGATGGATAGGAACGGCCGCGCCCGAGATCAAGCCTACACACGGCTCTCCCCTGACCTCCGATGGGATACCACCTGATTCCGAGGTCCAGCCCACCCCATCTGTTCCACAGATAGGGTCATGCAACACTAGTTTCCAGAAGGGTTTAAGCCCTTTAACATAGAGTCATATGATGGCACTACAGACCTTGCAGTATGGATCTAAGATTTCCTTCTCCACATACATATGGCCAACAGAGATGACCTCCATGCCATCAAATACGTGCACTCAAACTAAAAGGGCCGGCTAGGCATTGGCTTAATAGCTTGCCTCCTCATTCTATTGGTAGCCGGGAAGCCCTTGAAGACGCTTTTTGAGCAAAATTCCAGGGCACTTACGTCCGACCTCCGAACGCTGATGACCTTAGCCGTGTCACCCAGCAGCCAAGCAAATTAGCTCGGAAGTTCTGGAATAGGTTCCTCACTAAAAATGACCAGATCATTGACTGCTCCGACGCTAAAGCCATCGCGGCATTCAAAAATAACATCCGAGATGAGTGGCTTGCCCGCCAGCTCGGCCAAGACAAGCCGAGGACCATGGCAGCCCTCACTTCACTCATGACCCGCTTTTGCGCGGGAGAAGACAGCTGGCTTGCTCAAAGTACCCATAACGGTGAGGCGGGCACCTCGGAAACACGTGACGCCAATGGAAAGCCTAAGCGTAATAAGAACAAGTGCAGGCACAAAACCGGCGGGAGCGACATAGAGGACGCTGCAGTCAATGAAGGGTTCACCGAGCCTAGACCCGGACAGAAAAGGAAGCCCTTTAAAGGGAACAAATACAGACCTAACCAGCTCGACAGGATCCTGGACCGGTCATGTCAAATTCACGGCACTCAGGATAAACCAGCAACCCACACGAATAGGAATTGCTGGGTCTTTAAACAGGCTGGCAAGGTAGCAACGGGGGGTCAAAGTAAAACCCAAAGTCACAACAAAGACGAGGATGAAACTCGGCGGCCCAATAATGGAGGCCAAAAGAAGTTTCGTAATGAAGTAATAGAGGTTAATATGATCTATGTCACTCACATCCCCAAAAGGGAGAGGAAGCGTGTACTTCGGGACATCTACGCGTTAGAGCCAGTCGCCCCAAAGTTTAACCCGTGGTCAGCTTACCTGATCACATTCGACAAGCATGACCATCCGATCAGCATCAGGCATGGTGGATCGGCTGTGCTCATCCTGGACTCAATTGTCAATGGTTATCATCTGACACGAGTCCTTATGGACGGGGGAAGCAGCCTGAACTTAATCTAGGAGGACACGGTTAGGAAGATGGGCATCGACTCATCTCGGATCAAGCCGAGCACCACCACCTTCAAAGGTCTCATTCCCAGCGTGGAAGCCCGCTATACCGGAACAGTCACACTGGAGGTAGTCTTCGGCTCACCCGAGAACTGTTGGGAAACGTAGCATGCAATTTCAAAAAAATTCCTATTCTCACGCAAGATCTATCTAGGAGATGTATAGCAACGAGAGGGGGAGAGTGTGTCTACGTACCCTCATAGACCGAAAGCGGAAGCATTTGACAACGCGGTTGATGTAGTTAAACTTCTTCTCGTTCCTACCGATCAAGCACCGAACGTACGGCACCTCCGAGTTCTGCACAAGTTCAGCTCGATGACGTCCCTCGAACTCTTGATCCAGCAAAGTGTCGAGGAAGTAGATGAGTTCCGTCAGCACAACAGCATGGTGACGGTGATGGTGAAGTGATCCGCGTAGGGCTTCGCCTAAGAACCGTGAGAATATGACCGAGGGTGTAATCTGTGGAGGGAGGGCGCCGCACACGGCTAATGGTTGATGTTGTGTGTTCTAGGCGCCCCCTCCCCACATATATATAGGTGGGAGGGGAGGAGAGGCAGCCATGGGGCGCCCCAAGTAGGATTCGAAACCTACTTGGGGTTTTCCAATTGGTCCACCCCTCCCTTCCTTATTTACCGGAGGGGGAAGGAAAGAGGAGGGAGGAGGGAAGTAAGGGGGAGGCCGAATCCCTCCCCTTCCTTCTTTATTCCCCTCTTTCCTTCTCCTCTGGTGCGGCCCATATGGGGGGTGCAGCAGCCCCTGCTGGCTGCTGCGTTTCCCCTCTTGGCCCATTAGGCCCATATCTTTTGCCGGGGGTGCCCGGAACCCCTTTTGGTGACCGGATATGTACCCGGTACCCTCCGGAACACTTCCGGTGTCCGAATACCATCATCTTATATATCAATCTTTACCTCTCGACCATTTTGAGACTCCTCGTCATGTCCGTGATCTTATCCGGGACTCCGAATAAAATTCGGTCACCAAATCACATAACTCATATAATACTAAATCGTCATCGAACGTTAAGCGTGCTGACCCTACGGGTTCGAGAACTATGTAGACATGACCGAGACACTTCTCTGGTCAATAACCAATAGCGGAACCAAGATGCTCATATTGGCTCCCACATATTCTACGAAGATCTTTATCGGTCGAACCGTTATGACAACATACGTTATTCCCTTTGTCCATCGGTATGTTACTTGCCCGAGATTTGATCGTCAGTATCTTTATACCTAGTTCAATCTCATTACCGGCAAGTCTCTTTGCTCGTTCTGTAATACATCATGCTGTGAATAACTCATTAGTCACTTTGCTTGCAAGGCTTCTTATGATGTGCATTACCGAGAGGGCCCAGAGATACCTCTCCGATACTCGGAGTGACAAATCCTAATCTCGATCTATGCCAACCCAACAGACACCTTCGGAGATACCTGTAGAGCATCTTTATAATCACCCAGTTAAGTTGTGATGTTTGATAGCACACAAGGCATTCCTCCGGTATCCGGGAGTTGCATAATCTCATAGTCGAAGGAATATGTATTTGACATGAAGAAAGTAGTAGCAATAAAACTGAACAATCATTATGCTAAGCTAACGGATGGGTCTTGTCCATCACATCATTCTCCTAATGATGTGATCCCGTTATCAAATGACAACTCATGTCCATGGTTAGGAAACCTTAACCATCTTTGATCAACGAGCTAGTCAAGTAGAGGCTCACTAGGGACACAGTGTTTGTCTATGTATTCACACATGTATTTAGGTTTCCGATCAATACAATTCTGGCATGAATAATAAACATTTATTATGAATAAGGAAATATAAAATAACAAATTTATTATTGCCTCTAGGGAATATTTCCTTCAGTCTCCCACTTGCACTAGAGTCAATAATCTAGATTACATTGTAATGATTCTAACACCCATGGAGTCTTGGTGCCGATCATGTTTTGCTCGTGGAAGAGGCTTAGTTAACGGGTCTGCTACATTCAGGTCCGTATGTATTTTGCAAATCTCTATGTCTCCCTCCTTGACTTGATCACGGATGGAGTTGAAGCATCTCTTGATGTGTTTGGTTCTTTTGTGAAATCTGGATTCGTTCGCTAAGACAATTGCTCCAGTATTGTCACAAAAAAAATCATTGGACCCGATGCACTAGGTATTACACCTATATCGGATATGAACTCCTTCATCCAGACTCCATCATTTGTTGCTTTCGAAGAAGCTATGTACTCCGCTTCACACGTAGATCCTGCCACGACGCTCTGCATGGAACTACACCAACTGACAGCTCCACCATTCAATATAAATATGTATCTGGTTTGTGACTTAGAGTCATCCGGATCAGTGTCAAAACTAGCATCGATGTAACCATTTACGACGAGCTCTTTGTCACCTCCATAAACAAGAAACATATCCTTAGTCCTTTTCAGGTACTTCAGGATGTTCTTGACCGCTGTCCAGTGATCCACTCCTGGATTACTTTGGTACCTCCTTGCCAAACTTATGGCAAGGCACACATCAGGTCTGGTACACAGCATAGCATACATGATAGAACCTACGGCTGAAGCATAGGGAATGACTTTCATTTTCTCTCTATCTTCTGCAGTGGTCGGGCATTGAGTCTTACTCAACTTCACACCTTGTAACACAGGCAAGAACCCTTTCTTTGACTGATCCATTTTGAACTTCTTCAAAACTTTATCAAGGTATGTGCTTTGTGAAAGTCCTATTAAGCGTCTCGATCTATCCCTATAGATCTTGATGCCCAATATATAAGCAGCTTCACCGAGGTCTTTCATTGAAAAACTCTTATTCAAGTATCCTTTTAAGCTATCCAGAAATTCTACATCATTTCCAATCAACAATATGTCATCCACATATAATATTAGAAATGCTACAGAGCTCCCACTCATTTTCTTGTAAATACAGGCTTCACCGAAAGTCTGTATAAAACAATATGCTTTGATCACCTCATCAAAGCGTATATTCCAACTCCGAGATGCTTGCACCAGTCCATAGATGGATCGCTGGAGCTTGCACACTTTGTTAGCACCTTTAGGATCGACAAAACCTTCTGGTTGCATCATATACAACTCTTCTTTAAGAAATCCATTAAGGAATGCAATTTTGACGTCCATTTGTCAGATTTCATAATCATAAAACGCGGCAATTGCTAACATGATTCGGACGGACTTAAGCATCGCTACGGGTGAGAAAGTCTCATCGTAGTCAAATCCTTGAACTTGTCAAAAACCGTTTGCAACAAGTCGAGCTTTGCAGATAGTAACATTACCATCGGCGTCAGTCTTCTTCTTGAAGATCCATTTATTCTCTATGGCTCGCCGATCATCGGGCAAGTCCATCAAAGTCCATACTTTTTTCTCATACATGGATCCTATCTCAGATTTCATGGCCTCAAGCCATCTGTCGGAATCTGGGCTCTTCATAGCTTCTTCATAGTTCGTAGGTTCGCCTTGGTCTAGTACCATGACTTCCAGTACAGGATTCCCGTACCACTCTGGTGCGGATCGTGTTCTGGTTGACCTACGAAGTTCTGTAGTAACTTGATCTGAAGTTTCAAGATCATCATCATTAGCTTCCTCTCTAGTTGGTGTAGGCATCACGGGAAAGGTTTTCTGTGATGAGCTACTTTCCAATTCGAGAGAAGGTACAATTACCTCATCAAGTTCTACTTTCCTCCCACTCACTTCTTTCGAGAGAAACTCCTTCTCTAGAAAGGTTCCATTCTTGGCAACAAAGATCTTGCCTTCGGATTTGTGGTAGAAGGTGTACCCAATTGTTACTTAGGGTATCCTATGAAGACGCACTTCTCCGATTTGGGTTCGAGCTTATCAGGCTGAAGCCTTTTGACATAAGTGTCGCAACCCCAAACTTTAAGAAACGACAGCTTAGGTTTCTTGCCAAACCACAGTTCATACGGTGTCGTCTCAATGGATTTAGATGGTGCCCTATTTAACATGAATGCAGCTGTCTCTAATGCATAACCCCAAAATGATAGTGGTAAGTCGGTAAGAGACATCATAGATCGCGCCATATCTAATAAAGTACGGTTACGACATTCGGACACACCATTACGCTGTGCTGTTCCAGGTGGCGTGAGTTGTGAAACTATTCCACATTGTTTTAAATGAAGGCCAAACTCGTAACTCAAATATTCGCCTCCGCGATCAGATCATAGAAAATTTATTTTCCTGTTACGATGATTCTCCACTTCACTCTGAAATTCTTTGAACTTTTCAAATGTTTCAGACTTGTGTTTCATCAAGTAGATATACCCATATCTGCTCAAATCATCTGTAAAGGTCAGAAAATAACGATACCCGCCGCGTGCCTCAACACTCATTGGACCGCATACATCGGTATGTATTATTTCCAATAAGTCATTAGCTCGCTCCATTGTTCCGGAGAACGGAGTTTTAGTCATCTTGCCCATGAGGCATGGTTCGCAAGTATCAAATGATTCATAATCAAGTGATTCCAAAAGCCCATCTGCATGGAGTTTCTTCATGCGCTTTACACCAATATGACCTAAACGGCAGTGCCACAAATATATTGCACTATCATTATCAACTTTTCATCTTTTGGCATCAATATTATGAATATGTGTATCACGATGATTGAGATTCAACAAAAATAGACCACTCTTCAAGGGTGCATGACCATAAAAGATATTACTCGTATAAATAGAACAACCATTATTCTCTGATTTAAATGAATAACCGTCTCGCACTAATCAAGATCCAGATATAATGTTCATGCTCAACACTAGCACCAAATAACAATTATTCAGGTCTAAAACTAATCCCAAAGGTAGATGTAGAGGTAGCGTGCCGACGGCGATCACATCGACCTTGGAGCCATTCCTGATGCGCATCGTCACCTCGTCCTTAGCCAGTCTTCATTTAATCCGTAGCTCCTGTTTCGAGTTACAAATATGAGCAACCGAACCAGTATCAAATACCCAGGTGCTACTATGACCATTAGTAAGGTACACATCAATAACATGTGTATCAAATATACCTTTGTTCACTTTGCCATCCTTCTTATCCGCCAAATACTTGGGGCAGTTCTGCTTCCAGTTACCAGTCCCTTTGCAATAGAAGCACTCAGTTTCAGGCTTGGGTCCAGCTTTGGGCTTCTTCCCGGGAGTGACAACTTGCTTGCCATTCTTCTTGAAGTTCCCCTTCTTTCCCTTGCCCTTTTTCTTGAAACTAGTGGTCTTGTTAACCATCAACACTTGATGCTCCATCTTGATTTCTACCTCCGCAGCTTTGAGCATTGCAAGAGCTCGGGAATTGTCTTCTCCATCCCTTGCATATTATAGTTCATCATGAAGCCTTTGTAGCTTGGTAGCAGTGATTGAAGAACTCTGTCAATAACACTATCATCTGGAAGATTAACTCCTAGCTGAGTCAAGTGATTATGATACCCAGACATTTTGAGTATGTGTTCACTGACAGAACTGTTCTCCTCCATCTTGCAGCTATAGAACTTGTTGGAGACTTCATATCTCTCAACTCGGGCATTTGCTTGAAATATTAACTTCAACTCCTGGAACATCTCATATGCTCCATGACGTTCAAAACATCTTTGAAGTCCCGATTCTAAGCCGTAAAGCATGGCACACAGAACTATCGAGTAGTCATCAGATCGAGCTTGCCAGACATTCATAACATCAGCATCTGCTCCTGTAGCAGGCCTTTCACCTAGCGGTGCATCAAGGACATAATTCTTCTGTGCAGCAATGAGGATAATCCTCAAGTTACGGACCCATTCCGTGTAGTTGCTACCATCATCTTCCAACTTAGCTTTCTCTAGGAACGCATTAAAATTCATGGGAACGGTAGCACGGGCCATTGATCTACAACATAGATATGCAAAAACTATCAGGACTAAGTTCATGATAAATTAAGTTCAATTAATCAAATTACTTAAGAACTCCCACTTAGATAGACATCCCTCAAGTCATCTAAATGATATGTGATCCAAATCAACTAAACCATGTCCGATCATGACGTGAGATGGAGTAGTTATCAATGGTGAACATCTCTATGTTGATCATATCTACTATATGATTCACGTTCGACCTTTCGATCTCCTGTGTCCCGAGGCCATGTCTGTACATTCTAGGCTCGTCAAGTTTAACCCGAGTATTCCACATGTGCAAAACTGTCTTCCACCCGTTGTATTTGAACGTAGAGTCTATCACACCCGATCATCACGTGGTGTCTCAACATGATGAACTGTCGCAACGGTGCATACTTAGGGAGAACACTTATACCTTGAAATTTAGTGAAGGGATCATCTTATAATGCTACCACCGTACTAAGCAAAATAAGATGCATAAAAGATAAACATCACATGCACTTCTACAACTATCGCTAACGCATAGTGATAAAGTAAAGAAATTACATGACGTTTGCATTTCATACAATAAAGCGACAACCATAAGGCTCCTGCCAGTTGCCGATAACTTTTACAAAACGTGATCACCTCATACAACAACGTATATCACATCATGTCTTGACCATATCACATCACAACATGCCCTGCAAAAACAAGTTAGACGTCCTCTACTTTGTTGTTGCAAGTTTTACGTGGCTGCTACGGGCTTCTAGCAAGAACCGTTCTTACCTACGCATCAAAACCACAACGGTGATTTATCAAGTTTGTTGTTTTAACCTTCAACAAGGACCGGCCACAGTCAAATTCGATTCAACTAAAGTAGGAGAAACTGACACCCGCCAGCCACTTTTATGCAAAACTAGTTGCATCTCTGTCGGTGGAACCAGTCTCATGAACATGGTCATGTAAGGTTGGTCTGGGCCGCTTCATCCAACAATACCACCGAATCAAAATAAGACATTGGTGGTAAGCAGTATGATGATCACCGCCCACAACTCTTTGTGTTCTACTCGTGCATATCATCTACGCATAGACCTGGCTCTGATACAACTGTTGGGAAACGTAGCATGCAATTTCAAAAAAAATTCTACGCTCATGCAAGATCTATCTAGGAGATGTATAGCAACGAGAGGGGGAGAGTGTGTCTACGTACCCTCATAGACCGAAAGCGGAAGCATTTGACAACGCGGTTGATGTAGCTGAACTTCTTCTCGTTCCGACCGATCAAGCACCGAACGTACGGCACCTCCGAGTTCTGCACACGTTCAGCTCAATGACGTCCCTCGAACTCTTGATCCAGCAAAGTGTCGAGGAAGTAGATGAGTTCTGTCAGCACAACGGCATGGTGATGGTGATGGTGAAATGATCCGCACAGGGCTTCGCCTAAGCACCGCGAGAATATGACCGAGGGTGTAATCTGTGGAGGGGGGCGCCGCACACGGCTAACAGTTGATGTTGTGTGTTCTAGGCGCCCCCCTCCCCACATATATATAAGTGGGAGGGGAGGAGAGGCAGCCATGGGGCGCCCCAAGTAGGATCTGAATCCTACTTGGGGTTTCCCAATTGGTGCGCCCCTCCCTTCCTTATTTACCGGAGGGGGAAGGAAAGAGGAGGGAGGAGGGAAGGAAGGGGGAGGCCAAATCCCTCCACTTCCTTCTCTCTTCCCCTCTTTCCTTCTCCTCTGGTGCGGCCCATATGGGGGGCACAGCAGCCCCTGTTGGCTGCTGCGTTTCCCCTCTTGGCCCATTAGGCCCATATCTTTTGCCGAGGGTGCCCGGAACCCCTTCCGGTGACCCGATATGTACCCGGTACCCTCTAGAACACTTCCGGTGTCCGAATACAATCATCCTATATATCAATCTTTACCTCTCGACCATTTCGAGACTCCTCGTCATGTCCGTGATCTTATCCGGGACTCCGAATAACATTCGGTCACCAAATCACATAACTCATATAATACTAAATCGTCATCGAACGTTAAGTGTGCTGACCCTACGGGTTCGAGAACTATGTAGACATGACCGAGACACTTCTCCGGTTAATAACCAATAGCGGAACCTGGATGCTCATATTGGCTCCCACATATTCTACGAAGATCTTTATCGGTCGAACCGTTATGACAACATACGTTATTCCCTTTGTCCATCGGTATGTTACTTGCCCGAGATTCGATCGTCGGTATCTTTATACCTATTTCAATCTCGTTACCGGCAAGTCTCTTTACTCGTTCCATAATACATCATCCTGTGACTAACTCATTAGTCACTTTGCTTGCAAGGCTTCTTATGATGTGCATTACCGAGAGGGCCCAGAGATACCTCTCCGATACTCGGAGTGACAAATCCTAATCTCGATCTATGCCAACCCAACAGACACCTTCGGAGATACCTGTAGAGCATCTTTATAATCACCCAGTTACGTTGTGATGTTTGAAAGCACACAAGGCATTCCTCCAGTATCCGGGAGTTGCATAATCTCATAGTCGAAGGAATATGTATTTGACATGAAGAAAGAAGTAGCAATAAAACTGAACGATCATTTTGCTAAGCTAATGGATGGGTCTTGTCCATCACATCATTCTCCTAATGATGTGATCCCATTATCAAATGACAACTCATGTCCTTGGTTAGGAAACCTTAACCATCTTTGATCAACGAGCTAGTCAAGTAGAGGCTCACTAGGGACACAGTGTTTGTCTATGTATTCACACATGTATTTAGGTTTTCGATCAATACAATTCTAGCATGAATAATAAACATTTATCATGAATAAGGAAATATAAAATAACAACTTTATTATTGCCTCTAGGGCATATTTCCTTCAAGAACTTCAGAAGCGAGGAGTTAATCTTCGACATCGTGCCCTTCCAAAGTGGATACCACGCGCTCTTAGGGCGCACAGCCTTCGCATGATCTAATGCAGTCCCGCATTACGCTTATCTCAAGCTTAAAATGCCAGGACCTAACGGTGTTATCACAGTCAATGGTAACACTGAACACTCACTCCGGACTTAGGAGCTGTCTGCGGCTTTCGCAGCCGAGGTACATGCGTCCAAGGAGGAAGCCCGCAGCGGTAAACGTACCATCAGCTCTTCGAAGCGCATGCGGGTTGCGCAAGTCCAGCTCGGCCACGTATCCCCGCACCCTAAATAGGGATACGAGCTCCTTGCATGGCCTCCTTGGATGGGGCATTACGTCCCCAGGGTGCATAACTTTGCACTCAAAATTCCCTGGGCCATCAAGGAGCCAAAATTTATGGAAACATCAGAACGGCTCGATCGAGGAGCGACGTGACTCCGAGCCCTGATATGTCTCCAACGTATCTATAATTTTTGATTGTTCCATGCTATTATATTATCAATCTTGGATGTTTTATATGCATTATTATTCTATTTTATATCATTTTTAGGGACTAACCTATTAACCTAGTGCCATGCGCCAGTTCCTGTTTTTTCCTTTTTTTGCCTTTACAGAAAATCAATAACTAACGGAGTCCAAACGGAACAAAACTTTTTGACAATTTTTCTTGGACCATAAGACTCCCTAGAAGCTTCGGGAGGGGGCCAGAGCAACCACGAGGCAATGACAAGCTCAAAGGGCATGCCCCAGGGGGGCGCCCCCCAAGCTTGTGGGCCCCCTGTGGCTCATCTAACCCTAATTCTTCTTCTATAAATACCCAAATACTCCTCGAAGACCAGAGGGCACACCAAAAATACTTTTTCGCCGCCGCAAGTTTCTGTCCTCGTGAGATCCCATCTGGAGGCCTTTTCCAGTACTCTGCCGAAGGGGGATTCGACCATGGAGGGCTTCTACATCAACCTTGCTGCCCTTCCGGTGATGTGTGAGTAGTTTACCACAGACCTACGGGCCCATAGCTAGTAGCTAGATGGTTTCTTCTCTCTCTTTGATCTTTAATACAATGTTCTCCTCGATGTTCTTGAAGATCTATTCGATGTAATCTTCTTTTCTGGTGCGTTTGTTGAGATCCGATGAATTGTGGGTTTATGATCAGATTATCTATGAATATTATTTGAGTCTTCTCTGAACTCTTTTATGCATGATTAAGATAGCTCTGTATTTCTCTCCGGTCTATTGATTTGGTTTGGCCAACTAGATTGATTTTTCTTGCCATGGGAGAGGTGCTTTGTAATGGGTTCAATCTTGCGGTGCTTATTCCCAGTGACAGAAAGGGACATGACACGTATTTGTATTGTTGCCATTAAGGATAAAAAGATGGGGTTTGTTCATATTGATTGGATCTATCCCTCTACATCATGTCATCTTGCTTAAGGCGTTACTCCCTTCTTGTTAACTTAATACACTAGATGCATGCTGGATAGCGGTCAATGTGTGGAGTAATAGTAGTAGATGCAGGCAGGAGTCAGTCTACTTGTCACGGACGTGATGCCTATATTCATGATCATTACCTTAGCTATCGTCATAACTATGCGCTTTTCTATCAATTGCTCAACAGTAATTTGTTTACCCACCATATGCTTTCTTTCAAGAGAGAAGCCTCTAGTAATAACTATGGCCCCCGGGTCTATTTTTATCATATTATTTTCAGATCTATAAAATCAAAAACACAAAAATACCTTGCTGCAATTTATTTATTTTTATCTTATTTTGCATTTTTACTTATCTTTTATATCTATCACTATTAGATCTCATCCTTGCAAGTAACCGTGAAGGGATTGACAACCCCTTTATCGCGTTGGGTGCAAGTATTTGTTTGTTTGTGTAGGTGCAACCATTGGTGACTTGTGTGTGAAGGAAATATGCCCTAGAGGCAATAATAAAATTGTTATTTTATATTTCCTTATTCATGATAAATGTTTATTATTCATGCTAGAATTGTATTGATCAGAAACCATAATACATGTGTGAATACATAGACAAAACACCGTGTCCCTAGTAAGCCTCTACTAGACTAGCTCGTTGATCAAAGATGGTTATGGTTTCCTAACCATGGACATGAGTTGTCATTTGATAACGGGATCACATCATTAGGAGAATGATGTGATGGACAAGACCCATCCATTAGCTTAGCATAATGATCGTTCAGTTTTATTGCTATTGCTTTCTTCATGTCAAATACATATTCCTTCGACTATGAGATTATGCAACTCCCGGATACCGAAGGAATGCCTTGTGTGCTATCAAATGTCACAACGTAACTGGGTGATTATAAAGATGCTCTACAGGTATCTCCGAAGGTATTTGTTGAGTTGGCATAGATCGAGATTAGGATTTGTCACTCCGAGTTTCGGAGAGGTATCTCTGGGCCCTCTCGGTAATACACATTATAAGCTTGCAAGCAAACGACTAAGGAGTTGGTCCCGAGGTGATGTATTATGGAATGAGTAAAGAGACTTGTCGGTAACGAGATTGAACTAGGTATGAAGATACCGGCGATCGAATCTCAGGCAAGTAACATACCGATTGACAAAGGGAATTACGTATGTTTTCATAACGGTTCGACCGATAAAGATCTTCATAGAATATGTAGGAGCGAATATGGGCATCCAGGTTCCGCTATTGGTTATTGACTGGAGAGGTGTCTCGGTCATGTCTACAAAGTTCTCGAACCCGTAGGGTCCGCACGCTTAACGTTCGATGACGATATTGTATTATATGAGTTATGTGATTTAGTGACCGAATATTGTTCGGAGTCCCGGATGAGATCGCAGACATGACGAGGAGTCTCAAAATGGTCGAGAGGTAAATTTTCATATATAGGATGATAGTATTTAGACACCAGAAGTGTTTCGGGGGTACCGGGTACTTATCGGGTCACCGGAAGGGGTTCCGGGCACCCCTGGCAAAAGATATGGGCATTATGGGCCAAGAGGGGAAACGCACCAGCCACAAGGGGCTGGTGCACCCCCCATATGGGCCGAACCAGGAGGAGAATGAAAGAGGGGAAGGGAGAGGAAAGGGGGGGATTCGGCCTGCCCCTTCCTTCTCTCCCCCTCCTCTTTCCTTCCCCCTATGGTAGATATGGCAGGGGGGCGTCTAGGGAGGAGCCCAAGTAGGATTCGGTCCTACTTGGGGCGCCTCCTGGACTCTCCCTCCCCCTTCCACCTATATATATGTGGGAAGGGGGCGCCTAGCACACACCAGATCAATTGTTAGCCGTGTGCGGCGCCCCTCTCCACCGTTTACACCCCCGGTCATATCTTCGTAGTGCTTGGGCGAAGCCCTGCAAGGATCACTTCACCATCACCGTCACCACACCGTCATGCTGACGGAACTCATCTACTACCTCGACGATTTGCTGGATCAAGAAGGTGAGGAACATCACCGAGCTGAACGTGTGCAGAACGCGGAGGTGTCGTACGTTCTGTACTTGATCGGTTGACGTGAGAAGAAGTTCGACTACATCAACCGCGTTGTGATATGCTTTTGCTTATGGTCTACGAGGGTACGTAGACACACTCTCCCCCTCGTTGCTATGCTTCTCCATGGATAGATCATTGCGTGTGCGTAGAATTTTTTTTGTTTTCCATGCAACGATTCCCAACAGTGGTATCAGAGCCAGGTCTATGCGTAGATGATATGCACGAGTAGAACACAAAGAAGTTGTGGTGGTGATGTTCATACTGCTTACCACCAATGTCTTATTTTGATTCGGCGGCATTGTGGGATGAAGCGGCCCGGACCAACCTTACATGTCCACGTACATGAGACCGGTTCCACCGACTGACATGCAACTAGTTTTGCATAAAGGTGGCTGGCGGGTGTCTGTTTCTCCTACTTTAGTTGAATCGAATTTGACTGTGGCCGGTCCTTGAAGAAGGTTAAAATAGCAAACTTGATAAATCACCGTTGTGGTTTTTGCCGTAGGTAAGAACGGTTCTTGCTAGAAGCCTGTAGCAGCCACGTAAAACTTGCAACAACAAAGCAGAGGACGTCTAACTTGTTTTTGCAGGGTATGTTGTGATGTGATATGGTCAAGACATGATGTGATATACGTTATTGTATGAGATGATCATGTTTTGTAATTTATCGGCAACCGGCAGGAGCCTTATGGTTGTCTCTTTATTGTATGAAATGCAAGCGCCATGTAATTGCTTTACTTTATCGCTATGCGTTAGCAATAGTTGTAGAAGCAATAGTTGGCGAGACCACCACGACGCAACGATGGAGATCAACGTGTTGAGCCGGTGACGATGGAGATCATGATGATGCTTTGGAGATGGAGATCAAAAGCACAAGATGATGATGGCCATATCATGTCACATATTTTGATTGCATGTGATGTTTATCTTTTATGCATCTTATTTTGCTTAGAACGACGGTAGCATTATAAGATGATCCCTTCACTTAATTTCAAGATAAAAGTGTTCTCCCTGAGTATGCACCGTTGCTACAGTTCGTCGTGTTGAGACACCACGTGATGATCGTGTGTGATAGACTCTACGTTCACATACAACGGGTGCAAGACAGTTTTGCACATGCGGAATACTTGGGTTAAACTTGACAAGCCTAGCATGTACAGACATGGCCTCAGAACACTGGAGACCGAAAGGTCGAACGTGAATCATATAGTAGATATGTTCAACATAGAGATGTTCACCATTGATGACTACCCCATCTCACGTGATGATCGGACATGGGTTAGTTGATTCGGATCACGTATCACTTAGATGGCTTGAGGGATGTCTATTTAAGTGGGAGTTCTTAAGTAATTTGATTAATTGAACTTAATTTATCATGAACTTAGTCCTGATAGTATTTGCATATCTATGTTGTAGATCAATGGCCCGTGCTACTGTTCCCCTGAATTTTAATGTGTTCCTAGAGAAAGCTAAGTTGAAAGATGATGGTAGCAACTACACGGACTGGGTCTGTAACTTGAGGATTATCCTCATTGCTGCACAGAAGAATTATGTCCTTGATGCACTGCTAGGTGACAAGCCCCCTCCCGCAAATGTAGACGCTTCGAACGTCTGGCAGACGCGGTCTGATGACTACTCTATAGTTCAGTGTGCCATGCTTTACGGCTTAGAACCGGGACTTCAAAGACGTTTTGAACGTCATGGAGGATATGAGATGTTACAAGAGTTGAAGTTAATATTTCAAGAAAATGCCCGTGTTGAGAGATATGAAGTCTCCAACAAGTTCTATAGCTACAAGATGGAGGAGAATAGTTCTGTCAGTGAACACATACTCAAAATGTCTGGGTATTATAATCACTTAACTCAGCTGGGAGTTGATCTTCCAGTTGATTGTGTCATTGACAGAGTTCTTCTATCACTGCCACCAAGCTACAAAGGCTTCGTGATGAACTATAATATGCAAGGGATGAACAAAACAATTCCCGAACTCGTCGCAATGCTTAAGGCTGCGGAGGTAGAAATCAAGAAGGAGCATCAAGTGTTGATGGTTAACAAGACCACTAGTTTCAAGAAAAAGGGCAAGGGAAAGAAAGGGAACTTCAAGAAGAATGGCAAGCAAGTTGCCACTCCCGGGAAGAAGCTCAAAGCTGGACCCAAGCCTGAAACTGAGTGCTTCTACTACAAAGGGACTGGACACTGGAAGCGAAATTGCCCCAAGTATTTGGCGGATAAGAAGGATGGCAAAGTGAACAAAGGTATATTTGATATACATGTTATTGATGTGTACCTTACTAATGCTCGTAGTAGCGCCTGGGTATTTGATACTGGTTTGATTGCTCATATTTGTAACTCGAAACAGGAGCTACGGATTAAATGAAGATTGGCTAAGGACGAGGTGACGATGCGCGTGGGGAATGGTTCCAAGTCGATGTGATCGCCGTCGGCACACTACCTCTACATCTATCTTCGGGATTAGTTTTAGACCTGAATAATTGTTATTTGGTGCCAGCGTTGAGCATGAACATTATATGTGGATCTTGTCTAGTGCGAGACGGTTATTCATTTAAATCAGAGAATAATGGTTGTTCTATTTATATGAGTAATATCTTTTATGGTCATGCACCATTGAAGAGTGGTCTATTTTTGTTGAATCTCAATTGTAGTGATACACATATTCATAATATTGATGCCAAAAGATGCAAAGTTGATAATGATAGTGCAACATACTTGTGGCACTGCCGTTTAGGTCATATTGGTGTAAATCGCGTGAAGAAACTCCATGCAGATGGGCTTTTGGAATCACATGATTATGAATCATTTGATACTTGCGAACCATGCCTCATGGGCAAGATGACTAAAACTCCGTTCTCCGAAACAATGGAGCGAGCTAATGACTTATTGGAAATAATACATACCGATGTATGCGGTCTGATGAGTGTTGAGGCACGCGGCGGGTATCTTTATTTTCTGACCTTCACAAATGATTTAAGCAGATATGGGTATATCTACTTAATGAAACACAAGTCTGAAACATTTGAAATGTTCAAAGAATTTCAGAGTGAAGTGGAGAATCATCGTAACAAGAAAATAAAGTGTCTGCGATCTGATCGCGGAGGTGAATATTTGAGTTACGAGTTTGGCCTTCATTTAAAACATTGTGGAATAGTTTCACAACTCACGCCACCTGGAACACCACAGCGTAATGGTGTGTCCGAACGTCGTAACCATACTTTATTAGATATGGTGCAATCTATGATGTCTCTTACCGATTTACCACTATCGTTTTGGGGTTATGCATTAGAGACAGCTGCATTCATGTTAAACAGGGCACCGACTAAATCCGTTGAGACGACACCGTATGAACTATGGTTTGGCAAGAAACCTAAGCTGTCGTTTCTTAAAGTTTGGGGTTGCGACACTTGTGTCAAAAGGCTTCAGCCTGATAAGCTTGATCCCAAATCGGAGAAGTGCGTCTTCATAGGATACCCTAAGGAAACAATTGGGTACACCTTCTACCACAGATCCGAAGGCAAGATCTTTGTTGCCAAGAATGGAACCTTTCTAGAGAAGGAGTTTCTCTCGAAAGAAGTGAGTGGGAGGAAAGTAGAACTTGATGAGGTAATTGTACCTTCTATCGAATTGGAAAGTAGTTCATCAGAGAAAATAGTTCCCGTGATGCCTACACCAACTAGAGAGGAAGCTAATGATGATGATCATGAAACTTCGGATCAAGTTACTACAGAACTTCATAGGTCAACCAGAACACGATCCGCACCAGAGTGGTACGGGAATCCTATACTGGAAGTCATGTTACTAGACCAAGGCGAACCTACGAACTATGAAGAAGCTATGATGAGCCCAGATTCTGACAGATGGCTTGAGGCCATGAAATCTGAGATAGGATCCATGTATGAGAACAAAGTGTGGACTTTGGTGGACTTGCCCGATGATCGGCAAACCATTGAGAATAAATGGATCTTCAAGAGGAAGACGGACGCTGATGGTAATGTTACTGTCTACAAAGCTCGACTTGTCGCAAAAGGTTTTCGACAAGTTCAAAGGGTTGACTACGATGAGACTTTCTCACCCGTAGCGATGCTTAAGTTTTTCCGAATCATGTTAGCAATTGCTGTATTTTGTGAAATCTGGCAAATTGACGTCAAAACTGCATTCCTTAATGGGTTTCTTAAAGAAGAATTGTATATGATGCAACCAGAAGGTTTTGTCGGTCCTAAAGGTGCTAAAAATGTGTGCAAGCTCCAGCGATCCATCTATGGACTGGTGCAAGCATCTTGGAGTTGGAACATACACTTTGATGAAGTGATCAAAGCATATGGATTTATACAGACTTTCGGTGAAGCCTTTATTTACAAGAAACTGAGTGGGAGCTCTGTAGCATTTCTGATATTATATGTGGATGACATATTGTTGATTGGAAATGATATGGAATTTCTGGATAGCATAAATAGATACTTGAATAAGAATTTTTCAATGAAAGACCTCGGTGAAGCGGCTTATATATTAGGCATCAAGATCTATAGGGATTGATCGAGACGCTTAATAGGACTTTCACAAAGCACATACCTTGATAAAGTTTTGAAGAAGTTCAAAATGGATCAGTCAAAGAAAGGGTTCCTTCCTGTGTTGCAAGGTGTGAAGTTGAGTAAGACTCAATGCCCGACCACTGCAGAAGATAGAGAGAATATGAAAGTCATTCCCTATGCTTCAGCCATAGGGTCTATCATGTATGCTATGCTGTGTACTGATACATCTCCATCGTATCTATAATTTTTGATTGTTTCATGCCAATATTATACAACTTTCACATATTTTTGGCAACTTTTTATATGATTTATTGGACTAACCTATTGATCCAGTGCCCAGTGCCAGTTCCTGTTTGTTGCATGTTTTTTGTTTCACAGAAAATCCATATCAAACGAAGTCCAAATGCGATAAAAATTTACGGAGAATTATTTTGGAATATTTATGATTTTTGGGAGGTGGAATCAACGCAAACGGGGGCCCACAGTGACCACAACCCACCAGGGCGCGCCGGGCAACCCCTGGCGCGCCCAGGTATCTTGTTCCCTCCTCGAACATCGGTTGGGGCCCTTCTTCTGGCGCAAGAAAGATAATTTATGGAAAAAAAATTGTAAAAATTTCAGCGCAATCGGAGTTACGGATCTCCGGGAATATAAGAAATGGTGAAGGGCCAGATCTAGGGAATGTGAAACAGAAGAGAACAGAGAGGGAGATCCAATCTCAGAGGGACTCCCGCCCCTCCGCCGCCATGGAGACCATGGACCAGAGGGGAAACTCTCCTCCCATCTAGGGGGGAGGCCAAGGAATAAGAAGAAGGAGGGGGCTCTCTCCCCCTCTCTCCCGGTGCCGCCGGAGTGCCGCCGGGGCTAGGATCGTGACGGCGATCTACATCAACAATCTTGATACCATATACACCAACTTTCTCCCCCTCTATGCAGTGGTGTAACATCTCTTCTCCCCGTTGTAATCTCTACTTAAACATGGTGCTCAACTGCATATATTATTTCCCAATGATATTTGGCTATCCTATGATGTTTGAGTAGATCCATTTTGTCCCGTGGGTTAATCATGATCTTGGTTGGTATGATTGTATATTTTATTTATGGTGCTGTCCTACGGTGCCCTCCGTCTCACGCAAATGTGAGGGATCCCCGCTGTAGGGTGTTGCAATATGTTCATGATTCGCTTATGGTGGGTTGCGAGAGTGACAGAAGCTTAAACCCGAGTAAGTGGGTTGTTGCGTATGGGATAAAGAGGACTTGATACTTAATGCTATGGTTGGGTTTCATGACCTTAATGATCTTTAGTAGTTGCGAATGCTTGCTAGGGGTCCAATCATAAGTGCATATGATCCAAGTAGAGAAAGTATGTTAGCTCATGCCTCTCCCTCATATAAAATTGCAAGAATGATTACCGGTACTTGTTATCGATTGCCTAGGGACAAATGACTTTCTTGTTGACAAAAGCTATCCACTTTTATTACCTTGCAATTTATTCGTAGTTTTATTCTCGCAAAGTACTCATAGTTTTATTTTTGCAAAATAGTTTCATACTTGTTTTAGGTAAAGCAAACGTCAAGTGTGCATAGAGTTGTATCGGTGGTCGATAGAACTTGAGGAAATATTTTCTCTGCCTTCAGCTCCTCGTTGGGTTCGACACTCTTATTTATCGAAGAAGGCTACAAACGATCCCCTATACTTGTGGGTTATCAAGACCTTTTTCTGGCGCCGTTGCCGGTGAGCAATAGCATGGGGTGAATATTCTCGTGTGTGCTTGTTTGCTTTATCACTAAGTAGTTTTTATTTTGTGCTCTTGTTTTCTATCTCTAGTTATGGGTAGGAAACGCAAAATACCAAAAAAAATAGTTGTACCCGCTAAAACAATGGTTGAAGAACCACCCAAAATCTATCATACTACTGAAGCTTTCTACTTGGATCATCTTCGATCCATTTGTGCTCGTGCTGAAAACCCAACTAGATTAATTGAGGGAAAATCATTAAATGAGCATGCTTATTATGTGTGACACCGCTTATCTCAAAAAGGGAAATTTTTATGGCATCATATTAATAGTTTGTATTGCTATGCTTTGAATTTATGTGAAATACATGATTTTAGTTGTTGTTCTGAAGACCCTAAAAAACACCTTCCCTTCCAATGTGAGTTTAAGGATAATGGAATCGTATCATCTTATGCCAAAGGTGTTTATAATTACTATGATGTTGAACAAATTGAAGAATTTGTTGCTTTTAAGGGTGCTTATGAAATTGCTTCTTTGATTGAAAAGTATGATGCTACTCTTTACAAATCTGAAAATTTTGCCATACTTAAACATTGCTATGAAAACTATGCTTCCAATGCTTATGTTAAAGAATATATTGAGTACTTCTCCGCTATCCAATAAGAGACTAACATTTTGCAGGAGTCTATCGAAGAAGAAAATGATGAAACTATGAGCCCATTGGATGAAAAAGATGATGAGGAGAGCGAAGAACAAACGAAGGGAGAACGGATTAGCTACCCGTGCCCACCTTCTAATAAGAATAACTCTTCAACTCATACATTGTTTAATTTCCCTTCGTGCTTACCGAAGGATGAATGCTATGATAATTGCTATGATCCTGTTGATTCTTTTGAAATATCCCTTTTTGATGAACTTGATGCTTGCTATGCTTGTGGCCAAGATGCCAATATGAATTATGCTTATGGAGATGAACTTGCTATTGTTCCTTATTTTAAACATGAAATTTTTGCTATTGCACCACCACATGATAGTCCTATTATCTTTTTGAATTCTCCAAACTACACTATATCGGAGAAGTTTGCACTTATTAAGGATTACATTAATGGGTTGCACTCTACCATTACACATGATGATTTTGATGAATATAATATGCATGTGCTTGCTGCTCCTACTTGTAATTATTATGAGAGAGGAGCTACATCTCCGCCTCTCTATGTTTCCAACACGATAAAATTGCAAGAAGCTGTTTATGCTATGTATTGGCCTTTACTTGATGTGCATGAATTGTTCTTGTATGACATGCCGATGCATAGGAAGAGAGTTAGACTTCGTCATTGTATGATATATGTTGCTTTGTGCTCACTACTAAATGCCAAATCATTGTTAATTAAAATTGGCTTTGATATACCTTGGGATCCGGGTGGATTCATTACTTGAGCACTTTATGCCTAGCTTAATTGCTTTAAAGAAAGCACTGTCATGGAGACAACCCAGAAGTTTTAGAGAGTCATTTATTTCTGTTGAGTGCTTTTATAAAGTTTAAAAACAAAAAAATATAGAGGGGAACCTTAAAACTTCATAAAAAGAGAAGCGATTGAAAGGTGATGCATTGGAGAAGTGAGGGTCGACCTTGAACACTTGTGTTCATGCTCATGGAAACAATGTAAATTTTTCATGGAAGTTTCTCACAAAAATAATTATCCCCTTGTATAAATCCATTGTATTATAAAAATAATGTGCCAAGATTTGCCTTTAGGATGATTAGATTGCTTGTTGGTATGTGCGGTGCAAACACTACAAGAAATATGTCAACTTGCGACCATCACAATTGGTCGCTGAATGGTCATTGTTTTCCATTTGCGACCTTTTTATGACCAAAAACAATTGGTCAAAAGCTGACCATCTTTAATGAAACTTAACGACCTTCTCTGTGATATGGTCGTAGAAGGCAACAACCAAAATTCAACGACCAATTGTTTTGGTCGCTGGTTATCTGCCCAGGCCACGTCGGATCCAACGTGGCAAGCTGACATGGCAAAATTGCGACCAAATGAAAAGGTCGTTGGTTAGAATCAGCCCAGTCCAGTTCGATGCTTTACTTAGGCCAAGCCCAGTAATTCAGCCCATTTAATGTATTTTTTCCCTTCTAATTTTGGTCAGCTACATGGGCCAAGCCCATATATGTTTGGTCCGTAGCCTTTTTCTCAATTATTTTCTTCTTTTCTTTTTTGTTTTAGAGATGGTCCCAATTGTCAGATTTTTTGTTGATTTAGGGTTGGTCCCAATTGTCAGAATTTGATGGGTCCTAAATGTCAAAATTTATTGGGTTCAGTACCCAGTTTTCAAAGCAGTTTTCAAAGCTTTGACAGTAAATAACTAGATATACCAACCAATATGATAAGACAAGTGAAATTCTTCACATAACAGTCAAGATAATTCTATTCTATTACAATATGGCAGATGGAAAAGAGATTAAACACATCCAAAATAATCTTAAGCTATCATAATATAATAGCAACTAGCTGACTGAGGCTTCAGGCTTCAACCAAATTTCTTCAGCCTGTAGTTCTTTATAACATTTGGTTATGTTTATCATGTCGATGAAGGCGATTTCTTCAGCCTGTTCTTGACATAATCAAGCAAAACCTGCAAAGCATTATTCAGATCATAACCATATTGACAGATAATTCATAACCATTGCATTAAATTTTGAAGATCAAAACAGAGGAAACTGACAATAAAATGTAACCACAAGCCACTATTTTGGTTTCAAAGACAAGGAAATCATTATTTGGTGATGCTACGGAGTGCTGCAGGAAGGTGTAGTGCAGCAGGAAAACAATTGCATTACATAGAACATAACCATTGTACCATTTTAATTCATCCTACATTACATTATCAAAGTTTAAAGATCAAAAAAGATTAATCTTAGAAAAGAATATTACCACACGTCACCTCTATTTATTTGTGTGTACAAGTAAAGAAAATTGTGTGCCAATAATTATCTTGGACAAACTAAACTGTTGCTGTTATATAGATACATCAATCAAGCTCATGCTAACGATGAACAGCCCTAACCTATAGGTACGATGGCATAGTAGCAACAAATAGTGCAACACCAGAACACATTACTCTGAAGAAACTACTATTTTGCTATCATCCATTCAGCAAATTAATACTCCCTCCGCCCGAAATTCTGACTAGTAATTCCGGACGGAGGGAGTAGTACCTAATAATACTAGCCAGCGCATGCAATCAAACATCACTAGCTCAGGAAGTACCTGCTGATGTTGTGGAGTGTCGCAGGAAGGTGTAGTGCTCCGTCGATGCCACATCCAGTAGTGGTTCAGTGAGATGTCATGGACCTGCAAAAACAATTAAAGAGAGCAAATAATAATGTAACATCTCCAATAAATTGTAGCTTTTGAAATAGACTGTGCATTTGGTGAGAATATAGCAACAGATTAAGAGCATATTGTTCAGCATCACACAGATAGTAGAACAATGCTACAGGCAGCTATTGGCATAAAGTAGAGATTCTACAATACATAGTTAGATATGAAGGGCAAAGTAAACTGTATAGGAATAGATAAACTACAAAACAAGTTATTGACCATCCTACTGGTAGGAAGGACATAAAGATAATCATTTAATAAGATAAGAAGCAGACATGAATAAATCACATAACTATGTACAATCCAATATCCCAGCTGAGAGCGAACATGTATTCAACATTTCCTGCATTTCAATACATGCATGACAGATTCACAGCAAAACTATATATAGTTGTACAAACATGCATGAACAGGAAAGCAACCAAACTACAAGAACATATAAGGAAACAGAGGGAATCACTATAACCTATGGAGTGACAAGCACTATAACCATACAAATACAGTACTTTATCCCTATATCCAGAATCCAAAAGTAATTGGAGTATAAGAACATGCATAAAACATGGCAGCAAATAAAACACTATAAATAGCCAGTACATGTGTATCTACTAGTAAGTAATCAGACCACTAGAAAGGACATAGCTAGCAGCAATTCCTATATCACCAAGCCAGAAACATAGACCACAGTAGCTAATGGAGTTATATGAGCTCAAGCAGTGCATAATTCTAGGATAACATATCCCATACCTATATGCATAACACCGACAGAATAACAGCAGTATAAACAGTAGTATAGAAACCAGGGAATTAATCCACAGTTGGTAGAGCAAAACAAAATCACAAGCACTACTGGCAGTAGCACATGCACCAGTAGATCACAGTCACTACATCTAGCATCACCAATCTTATTGTATGCAAACCATCTTATTTTATTTGTTTATATTACTAAAACAAAGGTGTACGAGGTCAGATCAAGAACACTATTATTAAAACAGACATATCTTCCTTTATGTGAAGAAGTATGCTTCCTTCATTAATTAGTAGTAATCATTCCATGCTAATCAATCGTGTGTGTGTGCTTGATCATGGTCTGGAGAATCATAAACACAATAGCATCAAACAGCGGTGGGTGCTCAACCCATTTACAATACACAAGCAACACTTAAACCATAGCATGTGCATATATAACTTGTGTCACATTAGGGGGTTCAGAATGTACTCAATATATTCTAATAAATAAAACATGACCGAATTTCTTCTGGTCAACATCACCTCCGAGCAACTTGAGGTAACCACCACTGCAGTCAAGCTTCTGTTCATGCTTCACCGTGAACTGCAGCACGAGTGTCTTGTCCTTGTTGCTGAACTCAGGGTACTCTGCCGAGATGGCATAGAACCTGTAGTCCTCTAAGGTTTGGATACCTACATCAAGATTCAAGAATCAAGGTTTCATCAGTAAATCATAAGAAAGAAAATCTCAAGTCAAGTTTTCCTGAATCAGGTGGACAGAGCTTCAGCTAATTCACCTTTGTCCTCAGCATCTCCATGCCATTTTCCAGATGTGTGGTTCCATTCACCAGCCGTGTTCTCATCCTTCTTCCACTCAGACTTGACCCACCAGATTTCCCAACCATCTGATTAGACAGTAAAAATCCGTCAAGAACGCTTAAATACAATCACCAAACATAGCAGAGCATCGGCCTCGCCACACTTGCAATCTAAATCAGCAGAGCAGACCATTTGTATATACTTGTTTGAAACCGCATCCTTAATTGCCCTTGCTAATAATGCATGGAGTGTGTGTGAGGAAATGGAAGTATGAAAACGATCCTACTGCAGAGACAGACTACCTACAAGCTACAATTACCAATTGTTTCATCAATGCCTCTTGGTTAGATGCCATATAGGACACGGCCTCATGCCTGCACAGCCAACATTAAGTGCTTACTGCATGACATATTCGATTGAGGTTTTCAAGGGAAAAGGGAATTCATTCAAAAATTGAAGGTTGAGCAAGTATGATGAACACATGTAATCATGTACGGACACATCAAGTGAAAAGAGAAGAGTCTACGTGACATGGACAATTTCTACTAAAATACTCCCTCTGTTCCAAATAGAATGACATTGTTTTTTACCTTTCAGTCTCCAGTATGCAACATGGACAATTACTATTTTTTTATGAACATATAAGGAAAAGATTGTGCTGCCAAAGTAATTTTCATGGCAAATGTAATGACGCCATTCCCACCTGACCTGAACTTTGTTTTTACTAATTAGCTATCGAAGATATAGAACTTTGGCTGCATCGTTTGTTTTGGATTGAAGACAAATAACCAATATTAATATTAGAGCAAGCCCCTTGTAATGCTAAAACCCACCCAAGCACAAGCAGCAAGCCATCTTCTAGTGCCCTGAACCCTGCTGGTGAAACGGCGATTCACACAGGAGGGGCGCCTAGGCACGCGGCCAGTGCTGGAGATCTTGGGCCATGGGGATCTGGTTGTCCGTGCAGCCCTGCCTATAGGTTGATTCCAGATCAGAATCGGGTGGGTAAGCTGAGAATCAGAAGAAGATGGGTGATAAACTTTGTGGTGTGGGGGTAATCACGATCTTAAGCTTTGGTAAGGAACCACTCGGATCTAGCAAGTGGCATGCTCAGGCGCAGGCAGCTAGCACATCGCCGGTCGCCTAACAGATGGATGCTTGAATTGAAGAAGCAAGGCAAATCACGCCGAGAGCAGAAGGGGATCTGAGCTGCTGACTGACCTTTTCGGTCGGCGCACGTGCATCCGCTGGGAGAGGGGGACGAGCGGCGGAGCGATGCCGGGGGCGGCGAGAGGTGGCGTCGCAGGGCAGGGCAGGAATCGACCGGCGACCTCGGTAATGCAAATCGTGCCCTCCGGGATAAGTGCTTCTTGATCCTCGCGAGGTCGCCCAGCACCCTGGCCGGATCATGGTGGATGAAGGTGCTTGCGTGGCGCCATTGTTTTGGGCCTTCCCCTTTCCTCCTGAGAGGCGGCGGGCGGCATCGGTGCCCAGAGAATACGATGAAGAGGGGCCGCGGCGGGAGGCGAGGTCGGGTCCGGCGGCGGGAGGCGAGGACGGGTCCGGCGGCGGGAGGCGAGGATGGGTCCGGCGGCGACGCTCCAACCCTAGTGCTCGATTTCGTCGGTGGCGGCGACCATGAGATGGGGACGAGGGAGGAGGGGAGCGATGGGAGGAGGGGGTCGATTGGATCTGAGTTAGGGTTTGGGCTGCGGGTGGGGGTTTCCCTTTTTCATTTCTTTTTCTTTTCTGTAGATAGATGGATGGATGAATGTGGGATGAAGAGATGAATAGATGGATGGATGGATAGACGCCATGTCATCGATCCGTGTGACAACCAATTCCACCAATGAGAATGGAGCACATGTAATCGTGTATTTTCTTTTGTTTTTCTTCTACTTTTTCACATGAAAAAAAAATGATCTCATATTGTGCACAAGGGTGCATATTGGAATGGCAAACAATGTTTCCAAAGGGAGTTCTCATTTTCTTTGCACGAAAATTTTGTTTTTCATTTTTCGAGTGTTCAAAATGAGTTTTTTTGTGAAGGGCCTACCAAATATTTGTTGCAAAATGGCACCACGCTATTTTTAGAAAATATTAGACTATATTTTATGTACAATTGACCAAATGTTTGTGTGGCAAAAGCTGTCGATCTACCTCTCATGAAAAAGACAAATTTCCAGTGATTCAACAGGAAGGGGGTCAAATTTGAATTACAGCTGCCTCATAGTTTGCTCATGATTTTTTCCAAAAATTATTTTTAGGTTAAAAAAATCCAAGATCCAACAACTAGCTAGGACCGGTCATGCCCGCAGTTTTGACCACATTTTGAAATGGCCATGAAAAATTAAAAAAAATCAAAAATTTGAAAACACTTCGCGTTGTGTCATTATATGTGACCAAGTTACCAGGAAAAATAATAAACTTGTAATACGACAATTCTTTTAAAAAAGTGTTCTCAGAAATGAGCTATCGTGTGTGAAGATTCATGGCTTTCAAGCCAGATGATCAATCTTATGGCCACATTCATGGCATAGTTTTTTAAAATGACCTCATATTGTGCACAATGGTGCATCTTGGAATGGCAAACAATGTTGGCTAAGGAAGTTTTCATGTTCTTTTGACGAAAAATCATTTTCCATTTTTCGAGTGCCCAAAATGAGTTTTTTTTGTGAAGGACCTACCATATATTTGTTGCAAAATTGGACCAAATCATTTTTCTAAACAATCAGGCCATATTTATTGCACAATTGACCAAATGGTTGGGTGTCAAAAGCTTTGATCCACCTCTCGTGAAAAAGACAAATTTTCACCGATTCAGTAGGAAGTGGGTCAAATTTGAACTGTAGCTGCCTTATAGTTTGCTCTTTATTTTTTCCAAAAATCATTTATAGGTACATAAGTATCTATTTAATCAGAGAAACACCAAAACTTTTCCAAGATTCAACCACTAGCTCAGAACGGTCATGCCCGCCGTTTTGACCGCATTTTGAAATGGGCATGAAAAATTCAAACAAAATCAAAAAATTGGAAAATCTTCGCATTGTGTCATTATATGTGACCAAGTTACTAGGAAAAATAATAAACTTGTAATACGACAATTAGTTTAAAAAAGTGTTCTCAGAAATGAGCTATCGTGTGTGAAGATTCATGGCTTTCAAGCCAGATGATCAATGTTATGGTAGCATTCATGGCGTAGTTTGTTCAAATGATCTCATATTGTGCACAAGGGTGCATCTTGGAATGGCAAACAATGTTGGCTAAGGAAGTTTTCATGTTCTTTTGACGAAAAAATCATTTTCCATTTTTCGAGTGCCCAAAATGAGTTTTTTTGTGAAGGAGCTACCATATATTTGTTGCAAAATTGGACCAAATCATTTTTGTAAAATATTAGGCCGTATTTAATGTACAATTGACGAAATGGTTGGGTGTCAAAAGTTTTGATCCACCTCTTGTGAAAAAGACAAATTTCTGCCGATTTTGGAGGAAGCTGGTCAAATTTGAACTGCAGCTGCCTTATAGTTTGCTCTTTATTTTTTCCAAAAATCATTTCTAGGTACATAAGTATCTATTTAATCAGAAATACATGGTTTGGTGGCAATACGTTGAGGTTTGGATGGTGGCGAGGGCCTTAACTCTAGAGCACGTAAACTCGCATGCCCGCCGCGTGGTCACCGCGTGACCGTGGTGTTGCCACGCATTCTGGGCGGCCTAGGCATGTCTAGTGGGTTGGGAACTCCCCCGGTAGGTGTTAGGAAGAAGAATGCAATAGAACAATCTCACAAGGAGACTGAAGTAAGCTCAAATATGAATTAGCAGCCAAGTGTTTGATTAGTGGTGGGGAAAATGCACATGGCCAATGGGCCTGAGTTTTGGCTGAGGATGATCATCTACTAAAGACACTCTATTGGAAAATTTGTAGCTCAAATGGAGGAGCCTAGGTGTCACTTGCTTTGCAAAGTACCACATTGGACAGAAATATGAATGTTGAAGCTGGACTCAAATGAATGAATGGATTGATCTAAAATTTGGAGGAGGATGATAATTTGGGCATATGAAGGCACTTAAAAAATTTCATACCATTTGGATAAATAAAAATGGTACTTCCTTCACAGTGCTCTCCACTGAACAGAAAATTGGGAAAAATGTTGAGGGAAATTAGCTTGAATAAATGAGCTAAAATTTGGAGGAGGGAGGTTCTATGGGCAGGGTCATGTCGTGGTAAATTTTCAGCAATTATAAATTAACAAAAAATATAGTTGCTCCACAAACTGAAAATATTACCAGAAACAAAGATTGGATGGTGAGCTCAAATGGATTGTTAGATGTGGCTCAAATTTTGTGGAGAGTTATGATTTGGGAATATAGAAGATGTGGCAAAAATTCAGCTCATTAGGGTATGCCTAGCTAGTACTTCCTTCACAATGGTTCTAGCTGAACAGAAACTTTGGAAATTTTCCGAGGAAGATTTACCAGGCAAATGGAGCTGAATATTGTCATGAGGCAATGATTTGGATAGTAAAGAATGCCCTTTTTTTTTTGGGAATTTTGGGAATGACAGAAGTATAGGCTGCTTCACAACCTAGGGCAAAAATTGACACATAGACATGACACATAGGCAAAACTGATGATGTGGCGCCTAGTCATAGCAATGCACCAGAATTTACAAGGCTATGAACATCTATATTGGTCGTTATCAGCTAGAAATAAGGCAGCGGACCAGTGTTGTTTGCGTTATGACCATTTCGTGTAAGGAAATTATGGTCGTTATGGTTTAGAGTTTGGAGCCCCCCGAATAGCTTTTGAGCAATTGGTCTCAAATGGTCATAGATTTATGACCAATCCTTCTAGGGTCACTAACAGAAGGTCACAAGTTGACATATTTCTTGTAGTGAAAATAGAAACTTTGGCTGTAGTGCGCGATTTTACATTTTTTACTGGAACGTAGAACGGTTCTGAAACTTTTTGTACAGTATTTCTATACAAAGTGTTTATTTTGTCCTATTTTTTCATAATTTTTAGAGTTACAGAAGTATGGTGAACGTTCAGATCTTTACAGACTGTCCCATTTTCACAGATTGCTGTTATAGCTTCATTATTTGCGTATGTTTGAAATCTTGTTGAGCCCCCTTTGACTTGGGGCCATAGAATTGTGATAGCATACAGTGGGTAATGTTTGATTATAATTATACAATAATGTTATAGCAGTACATGATGGGATTTGACTGCCATATTTACTAACCCCGCCACTAAAAGTTCGGTTAAGTTTTGTGTGGATGAAGTGATCAAAGATCGAGGAGGTCTCGATATGAGGAGAAGGAGGAGAGGCAAGAGCTCAAGCTTGGGGATGCCCAAGGCACCCCAAGTAAATATTCAAGGAGACTCAAGCGTCTAAGCTTGAGGATGCCCTGGAAGGCATCCCATCTTTCTTCAACAAGTATCGGTATGTTTTCGTCTTCGTTTCATTCATGTGATATGAGTAAATGTTGGAGCGTCTTTTGTGTTTAGTTTTCATTTTTATTTTATGCACCATGATAGTATTAGATAGTCCATGGTTGATTTATAGAATGCTCATTGCACTTCACTTATATCTTTTGAGTATGGCTTTATAGAATGCTTCATGTGCTTCACTTATATCATTTGAAGTTTGGATTGCCTGTTTCTCTTCACATAGAAAACCGTTATTTATAGAATGCTCTTTTGCTTCACTTATATTTATTAGAGCATGATATTTTTTAGAAAGAATTAAACTCTCATGCTTCACTTATACCTATTTAGAGAGTCAACAGGAATTGGTCATTTGCATGGTTAGTCATAAAATCCTACATGAAACTTATGGATGATTGAATATGATATGTTTGATTCCTTGCAATAGTTTTGCGATATAGAGATGGAATATGTGGGAGGTACTAGTAAACGGTTGTGGTTAGTAAGAATATTGGTGTTAAGGTTTGTGATTCCCGAAGCATGCACGTATAGTCTCTCATTATGCTATGAAGTTGGAGCATGATTTATTATTGATTGTCTTCCATATGAGTGGCGGTCGAGGACGAGCGATGGTCTTTTCCTACCAATCTATCCCCCTAGGGGCATGCATAGTAGTACTTTGATTTGAGGGCTAATAAACTTTTGCAATAAGTATATGAGTTCTTTATGACTAATGTGAGTCCATAGATTATACGCACTCTTACCTTTCCGCAATTTGCTAGCCTCTACGGTACCGTGCATTGCCCTTTCTCACCTCGAGAGTTGGTGCAAACTTCACCGGTGCATCCAAACCCCATGATATGATACGCTCTATCACACATAAGCCTTATTATATCTTCCTCAAAACAGCCACCATACCTACCTATTATGGCCTTTCCATAGCCATTCTGAGATATATTGCCATGCAACTTCCACCGCCTCCGTTTTGATGACTTGAGCATTCATTGTCATATTGCTTTGCATGATCGTAAGATAGCTAGCATGATATTTCCATGGCTTGTCCGTTTTTTATATCGTTGTTATGCTAGATCATTGCACATCCTGGTACACTACCAGAGGCATTCATATAGAGTCATACTTTGTTATAGGTATCGAGTTGTAATTTTTATTTCTTTTGAGTTATAAGTAAATAGAAGTGTGATGATCATCATTATTCATTTTTAGAGCATTACCCCAGTGAGGAAAGGATGATGGAGACTATGATTCCCCCACAAGTCGGGATGAGACTCCGGACAATGAGAGAAAAGAAAAAAAAAGAAAAAAAACAAATAGAGAAGGGGCATGCTAGTTCCACACTTGTGCTTCAAATTAGCACCATGTTTTTCATATAGAGAGTCTCCTATGTTGCAACTTTCATATACTAGTGGGAATTTTTCATTATAGAACTTGGCTTGTATATTCTGATGATGGGCTTCCTCAAATGCCCGAGGTCTTCATGAACAAACAAGTTAGATGCACACCCACTTAGTTTTCATATTGAGCTTTCATACACTTATAGCTCTTAGTGCATCCGTTGCATGCCAATCCCTACTCCTCACGTTGATATCAATTGATGGGCATTTCCATAGCCCGTTGGTTAGCCGCGTCGATGTGAGACTTTCTTACTTTTTTGTCTTCTCTATATTTACCCCTATCATCATACTCTATTCCACCCGTAGTGCTATATCCATGGCTTGTGCTCATGTATTGCGTGAGAGTTGAAAAAGATGAAGCGCGTTAAAAAGTATGAACCAATTGCTTGGCTTGTCATCGGGGTTGTGCATGATAAATACTTTGTGTTAAGAAGACAAAGCATGACAAGATTATATGATTTTGTGGGGATAGCTTTCTTTAGCGTCGATATTTTGAAAGACATGATTGTTTGTTTGGATGCCAGAGTATTAATGTATTTATGTCAAATTATAGACTATTGCTTTGAATCACTTATGTCTTAATATTCATGCCATGATTAGATATATGATCAAGTTTTTGCTAGGTAGCATTCCACATCAAAAATTATCTTTTTTATCATTTACCTACTCGAGGACGAGTAGGAATTAAGTTGGGGATGCTGATATGTCTCCGTCGTATCTATAATTTTTGATTGTTTCATGCCAATATTATACAACTTTCACATATTTTTGGCAACTTTTTATATGATTTATTGGACTAACCTATTGATCCAGTGCCCAGTGCTAGTTCCTGTTTGTTGCATGTTTTTTGTTTTGTAGAAAATCCATATCAAACGAAGTCCAAACGCGATAAAAATTTACGAAGAATTATTTTGGAATATTTATGATTTTTGGGAGTGGAATCAGCACAAATGGGGGCCCACAGTGACCACAACCCACCAGGGCGCGCCAGGCACCCCCTGGCGTGCCCAGGTATCTTGTGCCCTCCTCGAACATCGGTTGGGGCCCTTCTTCTGGCGCAAGAAATATAATTTATGGAAAAAAATCATGTAAAAATTTCAGCGCAATCGGAGTGATGGATCTCCGGGAATATAAGAAACGGTGAAGGGCCAGATCTGGGGAATGCGAAACAGAAGAGAACAGAGAGGGAGATACAATCTCGGAGGGGCTCCCACCCCTCCGCCGCCATGGAGACCATGGACCAAAGGGGGAACTCTCCTACCATGTAGGGGGGAGGCCAAGGAAGAAGAAGAAGGAGGGGGGCTCTCTCCCCCTCTCTCCCGGTGGCACCGGAGTGCCGCCGGGGCTAGGATCGTGACGGCGATCTACATCAACAATCTTGCTACCGTCTACACCAACTTTCTCCCCCTCTATGCAGCGGTGTAACACCTCTTCTCCCCGCTGTAATCTCTACTTAAACATGGTGCTCAACTCCATATATTATTTCCCAATGATATTTGGCTATCCTACGATGTTTGAGTAGATCCGTTTTGTCCCATGGGTTAATCGTGATCTTGGTTGGTATGATTGTATATTTTATTTATGGTGCTGTCCTACGGTGCCCTCCATCTCACACAAACATGAGGGATCCCCGCTATAGGGTGTTGCAATATGTTCATGATTCGCTTATGGTGGGTTGCGAGAGTGACAGAAGCTTAAACCCGAGTAAGTGGGTTGTTGCGTATGGGATAAAGAGGACTTGATACTTAATGCTATGGTTGGGTTTCATGACCTTAATGATCTTTAGTAGTTGCGGATGCTTGCTAGGGGTCCAATCATAAGTGCATTTGATCCAAGTAGAGAAAGTATGTTAGCTCATGCCTCTCCCTCATATAAAATTGCAAGAATGATTACCGGTACTTGTTATCGATTGCCTAGGGACAAATGGCTTTCTTGTTGACAAAAGCTATCCACTTTTATTACCTTGCAATTTATTCGTAGTTTTATACTCGCAAAGTACTCATAGTTTTATTTTTGCAAAATAGTTTCATACTTGTTTTAGGTAAAGCAAACGTCAAGTGTGCGTAGAGTTGTATCGGTGGTCGATAGAACTTGAGGGAATATTTGTTCTGCCTTTAGCTCCTCGTTTGGTTCGACACTCTTATTTATCGAAGAAGGCTACAAATGATCCCCTATACTTGTGGGTTATCCTGTACCAGACCTGATGTGTGCCTTGCCATAAGTCTGGCAAAGAGGTACCAAAGTAATCCAGGAGTGGATCACTGGACAGCGGTCAAGAACATCCCGAAGTACCTGAAAAGGACCAAGGATATGTTTCTCGTTTATGGAGGTGATAAATAGCTCATCGTAAATGGTTACGTCGATGATAGCTTTAACATTGATCCGGATGACTCCAAGTCACAAACTGGATATGTATTTATATTGAATGGTGGAGCAGTCAGTTGTTACAGTTCCAAGCAGAGCATCGTGGCGGGTGCTCCTTCTTGAGCTTGCGTTGGTTTTTCCCTTGAAGAGGAAAGGGTGATGCAACAAAGTAGAGATAAGTATTTCCCTCAGTTTGAGAACCAAGGTATCAATCCAGTAGGAGACAACGCACAAATCAATGAATACCTGCACAAACAATCAAACAACTTGCACCCAACGCGATAAAGGGGTTGTCAATCCCTTCACGGTTACTTGCAAAAGTGAGATCTGGTAGATATAGATGAAACTAAATAAAAGATAAAGTAAATATTTTTGGTATTTTTGGTTTATAGATCGGAAAGTAAAAGATTGCAAAATAGTAGATCAGAAACTTATATGATGGAAAATAGACCCGGGGGCCATAGGTTTCACTAGAGTCTTCTCTCAAGATAGCAAATAATACGGTGGGTGAACAAATTACTGCCGAGCAATTGATAGAAAAGCACAAAGTTATGATGATATCTAAGGCAATGGTCATGAATATAGGCATCACGTCCGTGTCAGGTAGACCGAAATGATTCTGCAGCTACTACTATTACTCCACACATCGACCGACTCCTGCCTGCATCTAGAGTATTAAGTTCATGAAGAACAGAGTAACGCATTAAGTAAGATGACATGATGTAGAGGAATAAACTCAAACAATATGATGTAAACCCCATCTTTTTATCCTCGATGGCAACAATACAATACGTGCCTTGCTGCCCCTACTGTCACTGGGAAAGGACACCGCAAGATTGAACCCAAAGCTAAGAACTTCTCCCATTGCAAGAAAAACCAATCTAGTTGGCCAAACCAAATCGATAGTTCGAAGAGAATTACAAAGATATCAAATCATGCATAAAAGAATTCAGAGAAGATTCAAATAATATTCATAGATAAGTTGATCATAAATCCACAATTCATCGGATCTCGGCAAACACACCGCAAAAAAGTATTACATGGAATAGATCTCCAAGAACATCGAGGAGAACATGGTATTGAGAATCAAAGAGAGAGAAGAAGCCATCTAGCTACTAGCTATGGACCCGTAGGTCTAAGGTAAACTACTCACGCTTCATCGGAAGGGCAATAGGGTTGATGTAGAAGCCCTCCGTGATCGAATCCCCCTCTGGCAGTTTGCCGAAAAAGGTCCATAGATGGGATCTCACGGGTACAGAAGGTTGCGGCGGTGGAAAAGTGTTTTTGTGGATGCCTCTGGTGGTTTGGGAACATATGTGAATATATAGGCAAAAGAATTAGGTCAGGAGGGCCACGGGGGGCCCACAAGGTAGGGGTGCGCCGTCCACCCTTGTGGCCGCCTCGTGGCTCCTCTGACTTCATCTCCAAGTCTCCTGGGTGTCTTCTGGTCCAAGAAAAATCATCGCGAAGATTTATTCCGTTTGGACTCCGTTTGGTATTCCTTTTCCACAAAGCTAAAAAACAAGGAAAAAACAGAAACTGGCACTGGGCTCTAGGTTAATAGGTTAGTCCCAAAAATAATATAAAATAGCATATTAATGCATATAAAACATCCAAAACAGATAGTATAATAGCATGGAACAATAAAAAATTATAGATACGTTGGAGACGTATCAAGCATCCCCAAGCTTAATTCCTGCTCGTCCTCGAGTAGGTGAATGATAAAAATAGAATTTTTGATGTGGAATGCTACCTAACATACTTATCCATGTAATTTTCTTTATTGTGGCATGAATGTTCAGATCCATAAGATTCAAAACAAAAGTTTAGTATTGACATAAAAACAATAATACTTCAAGCATAGTAACAAGGCAATTATGTCTTCTCAAAATAACATGGCCAAAGAAAGCTTATCCCTACAAAATCATATAGTCTGGCTATGCTCCATCTTCATCACACAAAATATTCAAATCATGCACAACCCCGATGACAAGCCAAGCAATTGTTTCATACTTTTGATGTTCTCAAACGTTTTCAACTTTCACGCAATACATGACCGTGAGCCATGGACATAGCACTATAGGTGGAATAGAATATGGTGGTTGTGGAGAAGACAAAAAGAAGGAGATAGTCTCACATCAACTAGGCGTATCAATGGGCTATGGAGATGCCCATCAATAGATATCAATGTGAGTGAGTAGGGATTGCCATGCAACGGATGCACTAGAGCTATAAGTTTATGAAAGCTCAAAAGAAAACTAAGTGGGTGTGCATCCAACTCACTTGCTCACGAAGACCTAGGGCAATTTGAGGAAGCCCATCATTGGAATATACAAGCCAAGTTTTATAATGAAAAATTCCCACTAGTATATGAAAGTGACAACATAGGAGACTCTCTATCATGAAGATCATGGTGCTACTTTGAAGCACAAGTGTGGTAAAAGGATAGTAACATTGTCCCTTCTCTCTTTTCTGTCATTTTTTTATTTGGGCCTTCTCATTTTTTTGGCCTCTTTTTTTTCGTCCGGAGTCTCATCCCGTCTTGTGGGGGAATCATAGTCTCCATCATCCTTTCCTCACATGGGACAATGCTCTAATGATGAAGATCATCACACTTTTATTTACTTACAACTGAAAAATTACAACTCGATACTTAGAACAAAATATGACTCTATATGAATGCCTCCGGCGGTGTACCGGGATGTGCAATGAATCAAGAGTGACATGTATGAAAGAATTATGAACGGTGGCTTTGCCACAAATACGATGTCAACTACATGATCATGCAAAGCAATATGACAATGATGAAGTGTGTCATAATAAACGGAACGGTGGAAAGTTGCATGGCAATATATCTCGGAATGGCTATGGAAATGCCATAATAGGCAGGTAGGGTGGCTGTTTTGAGGAAGGTATATGGTGGGTATATGGTACCGGCGAATGTTGCGCGGCACTAGAGAGGCTAGCAATGGTGGAAGGGTGAGAGTGCGTATAATCCATGGACTCAATATTAGTCATAAAGAACTCACATACTTATTGCAAAAATCTATTAGTTATCGAAACGAAGTACTACGCGCATGCTCCTAGGGGGATAGATTGGTAGAAAAGACCATCTCTCGTCCACGACCGCCACTCATAAGGAAGAAAGTCAATAAATAAATCATGCTCCGACTTCATCACATAACGGTTGACCATACGTGCATGCTACGGGAATCACAAACTTTAACACAAGTATTTCTCAAATTCACAATTACTCACTAGCATGACTCTAATATTACCATCTCTATATCTCAAAACAATCATAAGGAATCAAACTTCTCATAGTATTCAATGCACTTTATATGAATGTTTTTATTATATCCCTCTTGGATGCCTATCATATTAAGACTAAATTTATAACCAAAGCAAATTACCATGCCGTTTAAAGACTCTCAAAATAATATAAGTGAAGCATGAGAGTTCAACAATTTCTATAAAATAAAACCACCGCCGTGCTCTAAAAAGATATAAGTGAAGCACTAGAGCAAAATTGCCTAGCTCAAAAAATATAAGTGAAGCACATAGAGTATTCTAATAAATCACGATTCATGCGTGTCCCTCTCAAAAGGTGTGTATAGCAAGGATGATTGTGTCAAACTAAAAAGCAAAGACTCAAATCATACAAGACGCTCCAAGCAAAACACATATCATGTGGTGAATAAAAATATAGACTCAAGTAAAGTTACCGATAGACGAAGACGAAAGAGGGGATGCCTTTTGGGGCATCCCCAAGCTTAGTTGCTTGGATCTTCCTTGAATATTACCTTGGGGTGCCTTGGGCATCCCCAAGCTTAGGGTATTGTCACTCCTTATTCTCCTCATATCGATATCTCACCCAAAACTTGAAAACTTCAATCACACAAAACTTAACAAAACCTTCGTGAGATCCATTAGTATAATAAAACAAATCATTCACTTTGGTACTGTCAAGACAAGATTCATAACTTTTCTCACATGATTCCTACTGTACCCTATCATTTCTACAATTTAAATTAAGCAATATAAGCCATAGAAACTAGAAAACAAGCAAACTATGCATCGAAAACAGAATCTGTTAAAAACAGAACAGTCTGTGAAGATCTGAATTGAGCTCATACTTATGTTACTCCAAAAATTCTGAAAACTTCAGAAAACGTAGAAAATTTGTATACCAATCAACTTTAAAAATTTCAGAAGTTTTCCACGTTCCAGTAAAATATATGAATTTCTGTACTGGACGCAAAAGTTTCTGTTTTTGCACAGAATCAAGTCAACTGTCAACCACACTATCCCAAAGGCTTTACTTGGCACTTTATTCAAGCAAAAGCTATAAAACATGATTAATACAGTAGCTTAATCATGTGAACACACAAAAACAGTAGGGGTAAATATTGGGTTGTCTCCCAACAAGCGCTTTTCTTTAATGCCTTTTAAGCTAGGCATGATGATTTCAATGATGCTCATATAAAAGATAAGAATTGAAACATAATGGGAGCATCATGAAGCATATGACTAGCACATTTAAGTCTAACCCACTTCCTATGCATAGGAATTTTGTGAGAAAACAATTTATGGGAGCAAGAATCAACTAGCATAGGAAGGTAAAGCAAGCAAAACTTCAAGATTTTCAACACATGGAGAGGAAACTTGATATTATTGCAATATGTAGAAGCATATGTTCCTCTCTCATAACAATTTTCAGTAGCATCATGAATGAATTCAAAAATATAGCTATCACATAAAGCATTATTTTCATGATTCACATGCACAAAAAATTTATTACTCTCCACATAAGCAAATTCCTTCTCATTCATAATAGTGGGAGCAAACTCAGCAAAATAACTATCATGGGATTGAAAATTAAAATCAAGATGACAAGTTTCATGGTTATCATTATCCTTTATAGAATACATGTCATCACAATAATCATCATAGATAGGAGGCATGCTTTCATCATAATAAATATTCTCATCAAAACTCGGGGGACTAAAAATATCATCTTGATCAAACATAGCATCCCCAAGCTTGTAGCTTTGCATAACATTAGCATCATGGATATTCAAAGAATTCACACTAACAACATTGCAATCATGCTCATCATTCATAGATTTTGTGCCAAACATTTTAATGCATTCTTCTTCTAACACTTTGGCACAATCTTCCGATCCATCATTTTCAAGAAAGACATTATAAAGATGAATTATATGTGGCAACCTCAATTCCATTTTTTTTGTAATTTTCTTTTATAAACTAAACTAGTGATAAAACAAGAAACTAAAAGATTCAATTGCAAGATCTAAAGATATACCTTCAAGCACTCACCTCCCCGGCAACGGCGCCAGAAAAGAGCTTGATGTCTACTACACAACCTTCTTCTTGTAGACTCGTGTTGGGCCTCCAAGCGAAAAGTTTTGTAGGACAGTAGCAAATTTCCCTCAAGTGGATGACCTAAGGTTTATCAATCCGTGGGAGGCGTAGGATGAAGATGGTCTCTCTCAAACAACCCTGCAACCAAATAACAAAGAGTCTCTTGTGTCCCCAACACACCCAATACAATGGTAAATTGTATAGGTGCACTAGTTCGGTGAAGAGATGGTGATACAAGTGCAATATGGATGGTAGATATAGGTTTTTGTAATCTGAAAATATAAAAACAGCAAGGTAACTAGTAGTAAAAGTGAGCGAAAACGGTATTGCAATGCTTGGAAACAAGGCCTAGGGTTCATACTTTCACTAGTGCAAGTTCTCTCAACAATGATAACATAACTACATCATATAACAATCCCTCAACGTGCAATAAAGAGTCACTCCAAAGTCACTAATAGCGGAGAACAAACGAAGAGATTATTGTAGGGTACGAAACCACCTCAAAGTTATTCTTTCTGATCGATCTATTGGGCTATTCCTATAAGTGTCACAAACAGCCCTAGAGTTCGTACTAAAATAACACCTTAAGATACACATCAACCAAAAGCCTAATGTCACCTAGTTACTCCAATGTCACCACAAGTATCCACGGGTTTGATTATACGATATGCATCACACAATCTCAGATTCATCTATTCAAACCAACACAAAGAACTTCAAAGAGTGCCCCAAAGTTTCTACCGAAGAGTTAAGACGAAAACGTGTGCCAACCCCTATGCATAAGTTCACAAGGTCATAGCACCCGCAAGTTGATCACCAAAACATAAATCAAGTGGATCACGTGAATATCCCATTGTCACCACAGATAAGCACATGCAAGACATACATCAAGTGTTCTCAAATCCTTAAAGAATCAATCCGATAAGATAACTTCAAAGGGAAAACTGAATCCATTACAAGAAGGTAGAGGGGGAGAATAATCATAAGATCCAACTATAATAGCAAAGCTCGCGGTACATCAAGATCGTGCCAAATCAAGAACACGAGAGAGAGAGAGAGATCAAACACATAGCTACGGGTACATACCCTCAGCCCCGAGGGTGAACTACTCCCTCCTCATCATGGAGACCACCGGGATGATAAAGATGGCCACCGGTGATGGTTTCCCCCTCCGGCAGGGTGCCAGAACAGGGTCCCGATTGGTTTTTGGTGGCTACAGAGGCTTGCGGCAGCGGAACTCCCGATCTAGGTTATGTTCTGGAGGTTTTGGGATTTATAGGAGGTGTTGGCATCGGAGACATGTTAAGGGGGCCCACGAGGTGACGACAAGGACGGGGGGCGCGCCCTAGGGGGGGCGCCCTCCACCCTTGTGGTTGCTTCGGGACTCCTCTCCGATATCTTTTCGTTCCAGTATTTTTTATATTTTCCAAAAATATTCTCCCGGGATTTTCAGGTCAATTGGACTCCGTTTGATACTCCTTTTCTGCGAAGCTCAAAAACAAGGAAAAAACAGAAACTGGCATTGGGCTCTAGGTTAATAGGTTAGTCCCACAAATCATATAAAATAGCATATAAATCCATATAAAACATCCAAGATAGATAATATAATAGCATGGAACAATAAAAAATTATAGATACGTTGGAGACGTATCAGTGCGCCCCCCATATGGGCCGAACCAGGAGGAGAAGGAAAAGAGGGGAAGGGAAAGGAAAGGGGAGGATTCGGCCTCCCCCTTCCTTCTCTCCCCCCTCCTCTTTCCTTCCCTCTCAGGTAGATATGGCAGGGGGGCGCGGCTAGGGAGGAGCCCAAGTAGTGTTCGGTCCGACTTGGGGCGCCTCCTGGCCTCTCCCCTCCCCCTCCCACCTATATATATGTGGGAAGGGGGCGCCTAGCACACACCAGATCAATTGCAAGATCTAAAGATATACCTTCAAGCACTCACCTCCCCGGCAACGGGGCCAGAAAAGAGCTTGATGTCTACTACGCAACCTTCTTCTTGTAGACTCGTGTTGGGCCTCCAAGCGAAAAGTTTTGTAGGACAGTAGCAAATTTCTCTCAAGTGGATGACCTAAGGTTTATCAATCCGTGGGAGGCGTAGGATGAAGATGGTCTCTCTCAAACAACCCTGCAACCAAATAACAAAGAGTCTCTTGTGTCCCCAACACACCCAATACAATGGTAAATTGTATAGATGCACTAGTTCGGTGAAGAGATGGTGATACAAGTGCAATATGGATGGTAGATATAGGTTTTTGTAATCAGAAAATATAAAAACAGCAAGGTAACTAGTAGTAAAAGTGAGCGAAAACGGTATTGCAATGCTTGGAAACAAGGCCTAGGGTTCATACTTTCACTAGTGCAAGTTCTCTCAACAATGATAACATAACTACATCATATAACAATCCCTCAACGTGCAACAAAGAGTAACTCCAAAGTCACTAATAGCGGAGAACAAACGAAGATATTATTGTAGGGTACGAAACCACCTCAAAGTTATTCTTTCTGATCGATCTATTGGGCTATTCTTATAAGTGTCACACACAGCCCTAGAGTTCGTACTAAAATAACACCTAAAGATACACATCAACCAAAACCCTAATGTCACCTAGTTACTCCAATGTCACCACAAGTATCCACGGGTTTGATTATACGATATGCATCACACAATCTCAGATTCATCTATTCAAACCAACACAAAGAACTTCAAAGAGTGCCCCAAAGTTTCTACCAGAGAGTCAAGACGAAAACGTGTGCCAACCCCTATGCATAAGTTCACAAGGTCATAGCACCCGCAAGTTGATAACCAAAACATAAATCAAGTGGATCACATGAATATCCCATTGTCACCACAGATAAGCACATGCAAGACATACATCAAGTGTTCTCAAATCCTTAAAGACTCAATCCGATAAGATAACTTCAAAGGGAAAACTCAATCCATTACAAGAAGGTAGAGGGGGAGAATAATCATAAGATCCAACTATAATAGCAAAGCTCGCGGTACATCAAGATCATGCCAAATCAAGAACACGAGAGAGAGAGATCAAACACATAGCTACCGGTACATACCCTCAGCCCCGAGGGTGAACTACTCCTTCCTCGTCATGGAGACCACCGGGATGATAAAGATGGCCACCGGTGATGGTTTCCCCCTCCGGCAGGGTGCCGGAACAGGGTCCCGATTGGTTTTTGGTGGCTACAGAGGCTTGCGGCGGTGGAACTCCCGATCTAGGTTATGTTCTGGAGGTTTTGGGATTTATAGGAGGTGTTGGCGTCGGGGACAAGTCAAGGGGGCCCACGAGGTGACGACAAGGACGGGGGGGCGCCCTAGGGGGGGCGCCCTCCACCCTTGTGGTGGCCTCGGGACTCCTCTCCAATATCTTTTCGTTCCAGTATTTTTTATATTTTCCAAAAATATTCTTCGGGGATTTTCAGGTCAATTGGACTCCGTTTGATACTCCTTTTCTGCGAAGCTCAAAAACAAGGAAAAAACAGAAACTGGCACTGGGCTTTAGGTTAATAGGTTAGTCCCAAAAATCATATAAAATAGCATATAAATGCTTATAAAACATCCAAGATAGATAATATAATAGCATGGAACAATAAAAAATTATAGATACGTTGGAGACGTATCAGTGCGCCCCCCATATGGGCCGAACCAGGAGGAGAAGGAAAAGAAGGGAAGGGAAAGGAAAGGGGGGGATTCGGCCTCCCCCTTTCTTCTCTCCCCCCTCCTCTTTCCCTCCCTCTCAGGTAGATATGGCAGGGGGGCGCGGCTAGGGAGGAGCCCAAGTAGTGTTCGGTCCGACTTGGGGCGCCTCCTGGCCTCTCCCCTCCCCCTCCCACCTATATATATGTGGGAAGGGGGCGCCTAGCACACACCAGATCAAATGCAAGATCTAAAGATATACCTTCAAGCACCCACCTCGCCGGCAACGGCGCCAGAAAAGAGCTTGATGTCTACTGCGCAACCTTCTTCTTGTAGACTCGTGTTGGGCCTCCAAGCGAAAAGCTTTGTAGGACAGTAGCAAATTTCCCTCAAGTGGATGACCTAAGGTTTATCAATCCGTGGGAGGCGTAGGATGAAGATGGTCTCTCTCAAACAACCCTGCAACCAAATAACAAAGAGTCTCTTGTGTCCCCAACACACCCAATACAATGGTAAATTGTATAGGTGCACTAGTTCGGTGAAGAGATGGTGATACAAGTGCAATATGGATGGTAGATATAGGTTTTTGTAATCTGAAAATATAAAAACAGCATGGTAACTAGTAGTAAAAGTGAGCGAAAACGGTATTGCAATGCTTGGAAACAAGGCCTAGGGTTCATACTTTCACTAGTGCAAGTTCTCTCAACAATGATAACATAACTACATCATATAACAATCCCTCAACATGTAACAAAGAGTCACTCCAAAGTCACTAATAGCGGAGAACAAACGAAGAGATTATTGTAGGGTACGAAACCACCTCAAAGTTATTCTTTCTGATCGATCTATTGGGCTATTCCTATAAGTGTCACAAACAGCCCTAGAGTTCGTACTAAAATAACACCTTAAGATACACATCAACCAAAACCCTAATGTCACCTAGTTACTCCAATGTCACCACAAGTATCCACGGGTTTGATTATACGATATGCATCACACAATCTCAGATTCATCTATTCAAACCAACACAAAGAACTTCAAAGAGTGCCCCAAAGTTTCTACCGGAGAGTCAAGACGAAAATGTGTGCCAACCCCTATGCATAAGTTCACAAGGTCATAGCACCCGCAAGTTGATCACCAAAACATAAATCAAGTGGATCACGTGAATATCCCATTGTCACCACAGATAAGCACATGCAAGACATACATCAAGTGTTCTCAAATCCTTAAAGACTCAATTCGATAAGAGAACATCAAAGGGAAAACTCAATCCATTACAAGAAGGTAGAGGGGGAGAATAATCATAAGATCCAACTATAATAGCAAAGCTCGCGGTACATCAAGATCGTGCCAAATCAAGAACACGAGAGAGAGAGATCAAACACATAGCTACTGGTACATACCCTCAGCCCCGAGGGTGAACTACTCCCTCCTCGTCATGGAGACCACCGGGATGATAAAGATGGCCACCGGTGATGGTTTCCCCCTCCGGCAGGGTGCTGGAACAGGGTCCTGATTGGTTTTTGGTGGCTACAGAGGCTTGCGGCGGTGGAACTCCTGATCTAGGGTACGTTCTGGATGTTTTGGGATTTATAGGAGGTGTTGGCGTCGGGGACAAGTTAAGGGGGCCCACGAGGTGATGACAAGGACGGGGGGCGCGCCCTAGGGGGGGCGCCCTCCACCCTTGTGGTGGCGTCGGGACTCCTCTCCGATATCTTTTCGTTCCAGTATTTTTTATATTTTCCAAAAATATTCACCGGGGATTTTCAGGTCAATTGGACTCCGTTTGATACTCCTTTTCTGCGAAGCTCAAAAACAAGGAAAAAACAGAAACTGGCATTGGGCTCTAGGTTAATAGGTTAGTCCCACAAATCATATAAAATAGCATATAAATGCATATAAAACATCCAAGATAGATAATATAATAGCATGGAATAATAAAAAATTATAGATACATTGGAGACGTATCAGTGCGCCCCCCATATGGGCCGAACCAGGAGGAGAAGGAAAAGAGGGGAAGGGAAAGGAAAGGGGAGGATTCGGCCTCCCCCTTCCTTCTCTCCCCCCTCCTCTTTCCTTCCCTCTCAGGTAGATATGGCAGGGGGGCGTGGCTAGGGAGGAGCCCAAGTAGTGTTCGGTCCGACTTGGGGCGCCTCCTGGCCTCTCCCCTCCCCTCCCACCTATATATATGTGGGAAGGGGGCACCTAGCACACAACAGATCAATTGTTAGCCGTGTGCGGAGCCCCTCTCCACCGTTTACACCCCCGGTCATATCTTCGTAGTGCTTAGGCAAAGCCCTGCGAGAATCACTTCACCATCACCGTCACCACACCGTTGTGCTGACGGAACTCATCTACTACCTCGATGACTTGCTGGATCAAGAAGGCGAGGAACATCACCGAGCTGAACATGTGCAGAACACGGAGGTGACGTACGTTCAGTACTTGATCGGTTGACGTGAGAAGAAGTTCGACTACATCAACCACGTTGTGATACGCTTCCGCTTACGGTCTACGAGGGTACATAGACACACTCTCCCCCTCGTTGCTATGCATCTCCATGGATAGATCATTGCGTGTGCGTAGAAATTTTTTTGTTTTACATGCAACGATTCCCAACAGTGTGTTCCTCCTACTGGATTGATACCTTGGTTCTCAACTGAGGGAAATACTTATCTCTAGTTTGCTGCATCACCCTTTTCTCTTCAAGGAAAAAACCAACACAAGCTGAAGAAGTAGCAAGCCCCCACATCGGCAAGTTTCTGTCAAAGAACCGGCCAGCATGACTACATCAACGTGGCCTAAACCACACAACGGACTTCTGCAAGACCTCCTTCAAAGGGTTTGGCCACTAAATGCTTGAAGCGTATAAAGGGCCGAGACTGCATCAGTCCCATTCAGTCCTCGCCATTAATGGTGACAAGCTGTTCAACAGCTCGGAAGTGTAGACGTGCGACAGGTAGCGGCCCAGGCTTGTAAAACCCGATGACAATATACGCCCTATTTTTGTTCCTTCTCATTGTAGCTCGGCACGTAAAACCTTGAACTTATGAAATAAAGAAATCATGCCCTTTAAAGGTCCTTATCGTATTTCTGTACAAGCACTGCCTTTGCGCCACAAGAATGTCTTTATGATACAAGTGTTAAGGTGCCCCGTTCCCCTGTCTTAAAATACAAGTCCGAGGCACTCGGCGTCTCGAATGTTGCTTTACATGCATCAGTTTCGAACCAAGATTTTGGTCAATAGTTGGGTTGCCCGGCTCCTATGTGTACCTCTAATGTTCCAATGAATTCGGCTAAGGGTGTAACGGGAGAACAACTGCGATAGTGCCGCCATGTTAATTGGCAGAGCGCCTCACTGGAGAAAGTCGAAAAGTGACTATCTAGGTGAGCGCAAACTGGTCGGCCATCCGCAGACCGCATTAAGCGATGTGACGATAGAGATCACCCGTGTCAAACGAAGGCCTTCCTTTTTAGACGAAGTGTGTCATGGCTTAGACCTCGGCTTGCTAAGCCGACCACTTCCCATATCTCGGGCTCGTCATCAGCCCCCACAGTCAAACTCCTATGACTAAGTGAAAGTTATCAAGTTGTTATAGTCTGATTGCCTAGTTCCTACGAGCACACACCGCCTTCTGGTGCCGAGTGAAGGAAATATGCCCTAGAGGAAATAATAAAGTTGTTATTTTATATTTCCTTATTCATGATAAAGGTTTATTATTTATGCTAGAATTGTATTGATCAGAAACTTAAATACATGTGTGAATACATAAACAAAATACCGTGTTTCTAGTAAGCCTCTACTAGACTAGCTTGTTGATCAAAGATGGTTAAGGTTTCCTAACCATGGACATGTGTTGTCATTTGATAACGGGATCATATCATTATGAGAATGATGTGATGGACAAGACCCATCTGTTAGCTTAGCATATGATCGTTCAGTTTATTACTATTGCTTTCTTGATGACAAATACATATTCCTTCGACTATGAGATTATGCAACTCCCGAATACCAGAGGAATACCTTGTGTGCTATCAAACATCACAACGTAACTGGGTGATCATAAAGATGCTCTACAGGTATCTCCGAAGGTGTTTGTTGAGTTGGCATAGATCAAGATTAGGATTTGTCACTCCGAGTATCGGAGAGGTATCTCTGGGCCCTCTCGGTAATACACATCATAATAAGGCTTGCAAGCAAATGACTAATGAGTTAGTTATGAGATGATGTATTACGGAACGAGTAAAGAGACTTGCCGGTAACGAGATTGAACTAGGTATGAAGATACTGACGATCGAATCTCGGGCAAGTAACATACCGATGGACAAAGGGAAATACGTATGTTGTCATAAGGTTCGACCGATAAAGATCTTCGTATAATATGTAGGAGCCAATATGGGCATCCAGATTCCGCTATTAGTTATTGACCGGAGAGGTGTCTCGGTCATGTCTACATAGTTCTCGAACCCGTAGGGTCCGCACGCTTAACGTTCGTTGACGATATAGTTTTATATGAGTTATATGATTTGGTGACCGAATGTTGTTCGGAGTCCCGGATGAGATCACAGACATGACGAGGAGCTCCGGAATGGTCCGGAGGTAAAGACTTATATGTAGGACGATGATATTCGGACATCGGAAGAGTTTCGGGAGGTACCGGGTGGTCATCGGATCACCGGAAGGGGTTCCGAGAAGCCCCGGGAGGAAGACAGGCCTTTTGATCCATTAGAGGGGAGCACACCAACCCACAAGGGGCTGGCGTGCCCCTCCTATGGCAGCCGGCCTTGGGAAGAAAAGGAAAAGGGGGATTCGGCCCCCCCCCATTGCCTTCCTCTCCTCCCCTTTCCCTTTTCCCCGGAGCAAATAAGGAAGGGGGCGCGGCCAGGGCAGAAGCCCAAGTAGGATTCAGCCCTACTTGGGGTGCCTCCTAGCTGCTCCCCTCTCCCCCCACCTATATATATGTGGGAGGGGGGCGCCACACATAACCACGACAATCTCTTAGCCGTGTGCGGCGCCCCACTCCACAGTTTTGTCCCTCGGTCATATTTTCGTAGTGCTTAGGCGAAGCCCTGCGGAGATAGCTTCACCATCACCGTCACCACGCCATCGTGCTGTCGGAACTCATGCACTACTTTGCCATCTTGCTGGATGAAGAAGGCAAGGATGTCACTGAGCTGAACACGTGCTAAACGCGGAGGTGCCGTACGTTCGGTACTCGATCGGTTGGATCGCGAATAAGTTTGACTACATCAAACGCGTTACTAAACGCTTCCACTTACGATCTACGAGGGTACGTAGACACACTCTCCCCTCTCGTTGCTATGCATATCCTTGATAGATCTTGTGTGTGCGTAGTAAAAATTTTGTTTTCCATGCAACGTTTCCCAACAGTAGCATCCGAGCCAGGTCTATGCGCAGATGATATGCACGAGTAGAACACAAAGATTTGTGGGCGGTGATAGTCATACTGCTTACCACCAACATCGTATTTTGATTCGGTAGTATTGTGGGGTGAAGCGGCCCGGACCAACCTTACATGTCCACGCACATGAGACCGGTTCCATCGACTGACATGCAACTAGTTTTGCATAAAGGTGGCTGGCGGGTGTCTATTTGTCCTACTTTAGTTGAATTGAATTTGACTATGGCCGGTCCTTGAAGAAGGTTAAAACAGCAAACTTGATAAATCACCGTTGTGGTTTTTGCGTAGTTAAGAACAGTTCTTGCTAGAAGCCCATAGCATCCACGTAAAACTTGCAACAACAAAGTAGAGGACGTCTAACTTGTTTTGGCAGGGCATGTTGTGATGTGATATGGTCAATATATGATGTGATATATTTTGATGTATGATATGGTCATGTTTTGTAATATCGACAACCGGCAGGAGCCTTAGGGTTGTCTCTTAATTATTGTATGAAATGCAAGTGCCATGTAATTGCTTTACTTTATCACTATACGTTAGCAATAGTTGTAGAAGCAATAGTTGGTGAGACGACCTCGATGCAATGATGGAGATCAAGGTGTCGAGCCGGTGACGATGGAGATCATGACGATGCTTTGGAGATGGAGATCTAAAGCACAAGATGATGATGGCCATATCATGTCACATATTTTGATTGCATGTGATGTTTATCCTTTATGCATCTTATTTTGCTTAGAACGGTGGTAGCATTATAAGATGATCCCTTCACTAAATTTCAAGATAAAAGTGTTCTCCCCGAGTATGCACCGTTGCCAAAGTTCGTCGTTCGAAGCACCTCGTGATGATCGGGTGTGATAGACTCTACGTTCACATACAACGGGTGTAAGACAGTTTTGCACATGCAGAATACTTGGGTTAAACTTGACGAGCCTAGCATGTACAGACATGGTCTCGGAACACTGGAGACCGAAAGGTCAAACGTGAGTCATATAGTAGATATGATCAACATAGAGATGTTTACCATTGATGACTACCCCATCTCACGTGATTATCGGACATGGGTTAGTTGATTTGGATCATGTATCACTTAGATAACTTGAGGGATGTTTATTTAAGTGGGAGTTCATTAGTAATTTGATCAATTGAACTTAATTTATCATGAAGTTAGTCTTAATAGTTTTGCATATCTATGATGTAGATCAATGGCCCGAGCTACCGTTCCCCTGAATTTTAATGCGTTCCTAGAGAAAGCTAAGTTGAAAGATGATGGTAGCAACTACAAGGACTGGGTCCGTAACTTGAGGATTATCCTCATTGCTGCACAGAAGAATTATGTACCTGATGCACCGCTAGGTGATAGACCTGCTCCAGGAGCTACTGCAAATGTTATGAATGTCTGGCAGGCTCGATCTGATGACTACTCGATAGTTCAGTGTGCCATGCTTTACGGCCTAGAACCGGGACTTCAAAGACGTTTTGAACCTCATGGAGCATATGAGATGTTCCAAGAGTTGAAGTTAATATTTCAAGAAAATGCCCGGGTTGAGAGATATGAAGTCTCCAACAAGTTCTATAGCTGCAAGATGGAGGAGAACAGTTCTGTCAGTGAACACATACTCAAAATGTCTGGGTATCATAACCACTTGACTCAGCTGGGAGTTGATCTTCTAGTTGATAGTGTTATTGACAGAGTTCTTCAATCACTGCCACCAAGCTACAAAGGCTTCGTGATGAACTATAATATGCAAGGGATGAATAAAACGATTCCTGAGCTCTTCGCAATGCTTAAGGCCACGGAGGTAGAAATCAAGAAGGAGCATCAAGTGTTGATGGTTAACAAGACCACTAGTTTCAAGAAAAAGGGCAAGGGAAAGAAAGGGAACTTCAAGAAGAATGGCAAGCAAGTTGCCACTCTCGGGAAGAAGCCCAAAGCTAGACCCAAGCCTGAAACTAAGTGCTTCTACTACAAAGGGAATGGTCACTGGAAGCGGAACTGCCCCAAATACTTGGCGGATAAAAGAAGGATGGCAAAGTGAACAAAGGTATATTTGATATACATGTTATTGATGTGTACCTTACTAATGCTCGTAGTAGCACTTGGGTATTTGATACTGGTTCGGTTGCTCATATTTGTAACTCGAAACAGGAGCTGCGGAATAAACGAAGATTGGCTAAGGACGAGGTGACGATGTGTGTCGGGAATGATTCCAAAGTCGATGTGATTGCCGTCTGCACGCTACCCCTACATCTACCTTCGGGATTAGTTTTAGGCCTCAATAATTGTTATTTGGTGCCCGCGTTGAGCATGAACATTATATCTGGATCTTGTTTATTGCGATACGGTTATTCATTTAAATCGAAGAATAATGGTTGTTCTATTTATATGAGTAATATCTTTTATGGTCATGCACCCTTGATGAATGGTTTATTCTTGTTGAATATCGATCGTAGTGATATACATATTCATAATATTGATGCCAAAAGATGCAAAGTTGATAATGATAACGCAACATACTTGTGGCACTGCCGTTTAGGTCATATTGGTGTAAAGCGCATGAAGAAACTCCATACGGATGGACTTTTGGAATCACTTGGTTATGAATCATTTGATACTTGTGAACCATTCCTAATGGGCAAGATGACTAAAACTCCATTCTCCGGAACAATGGAGCGAGCTAATGACTTATTGGAAATAATACATACCGATGTATGCGGTCCGATGAGTGTTGAAGCACGCAGCGGGTATCGTTATTTTCTGACCTTCACACATGATTTGAGTAGGTATGGGTATATCTACTTGATGAAACACAAGTCTGAAACATTTGAAAAGTTCAAAGAATTTCAGAGTGAAGTGGAGAATCATCATAACAAGAAAATAAAGTTTCTACGATCTGATCACGGAGGCGAATATTTGAGTTATGAGTTTGGCCTTCATTTAAAACAATGTGGAATTGTTTCACAACTCACGCCACCTGGAACACCACAGCGTAATGGTGTGTCCGAACGTCGTAACCGTACTTTATTAGATATGGTGCGATCTATGATGTCTCTTACCGATTTACCACTATCATTTTGGGGTTATGCATTAGAAACAGTCGCATTCACGTTAAATAGGGCACCGTCTAAATCCATTGAGACGACACCGTATGAACTGTGGTTTGGCAAGAAACCTAAGCTGTCGTTTCTTAAAGTTTGGGGTTGCGACACTTATGTCAAAAGGCTACAGCCTGATAAGCTCGAACCCAAATCGGAAAAGTGCATCTTCATAGGATAGCCTAAGGAAACAATTGGGTACACCTTCTACCACAGATCCGAAGGCAAGATCTTTGTTGCCAAGAATGGATCCTTTCTAGAGAAGAAGTTTCTCTTGAAAGAAGTGAGTGGGAGGAAAGTAGAACTTGATGAGGTAATTATACCTTCTCTCAAATTGGAAAGTAGCACATCACAGAAAACCATTCCCGTGATGCCTACACCAACTAGAGAGGAAGCAAATGATAATGATCATGAAACTTTAGATCAAGTTACTACTGAACATCGTAGGTCGACCAGAGCATGATCCGCACCAGAGTGGTACGGTAATCCTATCCTGAAAGTCATGTTACTAGACCATGGCGAACCTACGAACTATGAAGAAGCTATGATGAGCCCAAATTCCGATAAATGGCTTGAGGCCATGAAATCTAAGATAGGATCCATGTATGAGAGCAAAGTATGGACTTTGGTGGACTTGCCCGATGATCGGCAAGCCATAGAAAATAAATGGATCTTCAAGAAGAAGATTGACGCTAATGGTAATGTTACTATCTACAAAGCTAAACTTGTTGTGAATGGTTTTCGACAAGTTCAAGGAGTTGACTATGGTGAGACTTTCTCACCTGTAGCGATGGTTAAGTCTGTCCGAATCATGTTAGCAATTGCCGCATTTTATGATTATGAAATCTGGCAAATGGACGTCAAAACTGCATTCCTTAATGGATTTCTTAAAGAAGAGTTGTATATGATGCAACCAGAAGGTTTTGTCGATCCTAAAGATGCTAACAAAGTGTGCAAGCTCCAGCGATCCATCTATGGACTGGTGCAAGCATCTCGGAGTTGCAATATACGCTTTGATGAGGTGATCAAATCATATGGTTTTATACAGACTTACGATGAAGCCTGCATTTACAAGAAAGTGAGTGGGAGCTCTGTAGCATTTCTAATATTATATGTGGATGACATATTGTTGATTGGAAAAGATATAGAATTTCTGGATAGCATAAAAGGATACTTGAATAAGAATTTTTCAATGAAAGACCTCGGTGAAGCTGCTTATATATTGGGTATCAAGATCTATAGGGATAGATCGAGACGCTTGATAGGACTTTCACAAAGCACATACCTTGACAAAGTTTTGAAGTAGTTCAAAATGGATCAGTCAAAGAAAGGGTTCTTGCCTGTGTTACAAGGTGTAAAATTGAGTCAGACTCAAAGCCCGACCACTGCAGAAGATATAGAGAAAATGAAAGTCATTCCCTAAGCCTCAGCCATAGGTTCTATCATGTATGCTATGCTGTGTACCAGACCTGATGTGTGCCTTGCCATAAGTTTGGCAGGGAGGTACCAAAGTAATCCAGGAGTGGATCGCTGGACAGCGGTCAAGAACATCCTGAAGTACCTGAAAAGGACCAAGGATATGTTTCTCGTTTATGGAGCTGACGAAGAGCTCTTCGTAAATGGTTACGTCGATGCTAGCTTCGACACTAATCCGGATGACTCTAAGTCACAAACCGGATACGTATTTATATTGAATGGTGGAGCTGTCAGTTGGTGCAGTTCCAAGCAGAGCGTCGTGGCGGGATCTACGTGTGAAGCGGAGTACATACCTGCTTTGGAAGCAGCGCATGAAGGAGTCTGGATGAAGGAGTTCATATCCGATCTGAGTGTAATACCTAGTGCATCGGGTCCAATGAAAATCTTTTGTGACACCACTGGAGCAATTGCCTGGGTGAAGGAATCCAGGTTTCACAAGAGAACCAAACACATCAAGAGACGCTTCAACTCCATTCGTGAAAAGGTCAAGGATGGAGACATAGAGATTTGCAAAATACATATGGATCTAAATGTAGCAGACCCGTTGACTAAGCCTCTTCCGCGAGCAAAACATGATCAGCACCAAGACTCCATGGGTGTTAGATTCATTACAATGTAATCTAGATTATTGACTCTAGTGCAAGTGGGAGACTGAATGAAATATGCCCTAGAGGCAATAATAAAGTTGTTATTTTATATTTCCTTATTCATGATAAAGGTTTATTATTCATGCTAGAATTGTATTGATCGGGAACTTAAATACATGTGTGAATACATAAACAAAATACCATGTCCCTAGTAAGCCTCTACTAGACTAGCTCGTTGATCAAAGATGGTTAAGGTTTCCTAACCATGGACATGTGTTGTCATTTGGTAACGGGATCACATCATTAGGAGAATGATGCGATGGACAAGACCCATCTGTTAGCTTAGCATATGATCGTTCAGTTTATTGCTATTGCTTTCTTGATGACAAATACATATTCCTTCGACTATGAGATTATGCAACTCCCGGATACCGGAGGAATACCTTGTGTGCTATCAAATGTCACAACATAGCTGGATGATCATAAAGATGCTCTACAGGTATCTCCGAAGGTGTTTGTTGAGTTGGCATAGATCAAGATTAGGATTTGTCACTCCGAGTATCGGAGAGGTATCTCTGGGCCCTCTCAGTAATACACATCATAATAGCCATTGCAAGCGAATGACTAATGAGTTAGTTATGAGATGATGTATTGCGGAACAAGTAAAGAGACTTGCCGGTAACGAGATTGAACTAGGTATGAAGATACCGACAATCGAATCTTGGGCAAGTAACATACCGATGGACAAAGGGAAACACGTATGTTGTCATAATGTTCGACCGATAAAGATCTTCGTAGAATATGTACAAGCCAATATGGGTATCCAGGTTCCACTATTGGTTATTGACCGGAGAGGTGTCTCGGTCAGGTCTACATAGTTCTCGAACCCGTAGGGTTCGCACGCTTAACGTTCGTTGACGATATAGTTTTATATGAGTTATATGATTTGGTGACCGAATGTTGTTCGGAGTCCCGAATGAGATCACGGACATGACGAGGAGCTCCGGAATGTTCCGGAGGTAAAGATTGATATATAGGATGATGATATTCGGACACCGAAAGAGTTTCGGGAGGTACCGGGTGGTCATCGAATCACCAGAAGGGGTTCCGGGAAGCCCCGGGAGGAAGATGGGCCTATTGAGCCATTAGAGGGGAGCACACTAGCCCACAAGGGGCTGGCGAGCCCCTCCTATGGCAGCTGGCCTTGGGGAGAAAAGGAAAAGGGGGATTTGCCCCCCCTTGCCTTCCTCTCCTCCCCTTTCCCTTTTCCCCGGAGCAAATAAGGAAGGGGGGCGCGACCAGGGCAGGAGCCCAAGTAGGATTCGGCCCTACTTGGGGCGCCTCCTGGCTGCTCCCCTCTCCCCCCCACCTATATATACGTGGGAGGGGGGCGCCACACATAACCACGACAATCTCATAGCCGTGTGCAGCACCCCCCAACACAGTTTTGTCCCTCGGTCATATTTTCGTAGTGCTTAGGCGAAGCCCTGCGGAGATAGCTTCACCATCACCGTCACCACGCCATCGTGCTGCCGGAACTCATTGATATGTCTCCAACATATCTATAATTTTTGATTGTTCCATGCTGTTATATTATCATTCTTGGATGATTTACAATCATTTTATAGCAACTTTATATCATTTTTTGGGACTCACCTATTGACATAGTGCCCAATGCCAGTTGCAGTTTTTTGCTTGTTTTTTACTTCGCAGAAAATCAATACCAAACGGAGTCCAAACGCAGCGAAACTTTTTGGAGATTTTTTCTGGACCAGAAGACACCTGTTGGGCCTAAGAAGTACCAGAGGGGAGCACCGAGAAGAGCACAACCCACCTGGGCATGCCTGGGGTCCCAGGCACGTCCTGGTGGGTTGTGCCCACCTCGGCCGCCTCCCGCACCGCCTCTTTGCTCTATAAATACCCCAATATTCCAAAAACCCTAGCGAGTCGACGAAACACAATTCCAGCCGCCGCAAGTTCCAGAAACCACAGATCCAATCTAAACACCATCACGGAGGGGTTCATCATCCTCATTGGTGCCTCTCTGATGATGCGTGAGTAGTTCATTGTAGACCTACGGGTCCATAGTTAGTAGCTAGATGGCTTTCTCTCTCTCTCTTTTGATTCTCAATACAATTGTCTCTTGGAGATCTATTTGATGTAACTCTTTTTGCGGTGTGTTTGTTGGGATCCGATGAACTTTGAGTTTATGATCAGATCTATGTTTTTATCCATGAAAGTTATTTGAGTCTTTTGATCTCTTATATGCATGATTACTTATAGCCTTGTATTTCTTCTTCGAATCTTTGGTTTAGTTAGGCCGACTAGATCAATTTTTCTTGCCATGGGAAGAGGTGCTTTATGATGGGTTTGATATTACGGTGCTCAATCCCAGTGACAGAAGGGGAAATGACAAGTATGTATCGTTGCTATTAAGGATAACAAGATGGGGTCTATTACTACATGAATAGATCTTGTCTACATCATGTCATCGTTCTTATTGCATTACTCCATTTCTCCATGAACTTAATACACTAGATGCATGCTGGATAGCGGTCGATGTGTGGAGTAATAGTAGTAGATACAGGCAGGAGTCGGTCTACTAATCTTGGACGTGATGCCTATATAATGATCATTGCCTGGATATCATCATGATTATTTGAAGTTCTATCAATTGCCCAACAGTAATTTGTTTACCCACCGTATGCTATTTTTCTCGAGAGAAGCCACTAGTGAAATCTACGGCCCCTGGCCGGGTCTCTTCTTTATCATATTTGCCTTCGAGATATATTTTTATTCGCTTTTATTTTCAGATGTATTAATCCAAAAACCCAAAATTACCTTGCTGCAATTTATTGTTATTTATTTTATCTCGCGTTCCCGTGAGATCTATTTATCCAATCTACTACAATTTTTATCTATCTTTTTACCCGGGAGGGATTGACAACCCCTCTTTTACGTCGGGTTGCAAGTATTTGTTCTTTGTGTGCAGGTACCATTTACATAGTGTTGCTCCTACTGGTTCGATAACCTTGGTCTCATCACTGAGGGAAATACCTACCGTAGCTGTGCTGCATCATCCCTTCCTCTTTGGAGAAATACTGACGTAGTTCAAGCCGCATCACTCATCCACTACTTCGCCATCTTGCTGGATCAAGAAGGCGAGGACGCCACCGAGCTGAATGTGTGCTGAATGTGGAGGTGCCATACATTCGATACTCAATCGGTTGGATCGCGAAGAACTTCAACTACATCAACCGCTTTACTAAACGCTTCCGCTTACGGTCTACGAGGGTACGTAGACACACTCTCCCCTCTCGTTGCAATGCATCTCCTTGATAGATCTTGCGTGTGCGTAGATTTTTGTTTTGTTTTCCATGCAACGTTTACCAACACCGAGATGTCGGCCAAGAGTCAAAGATGCCTCAAGGAATACCCTTTGTATATTCTACACTAGGGCAGAAGCCGACGACTGGCCACTTTCAGTTTAAAACGGTCGCACAGGAGAAAAATTAATTTAAAAAGCACAAATATATGAAGGAATTTAAAGTCATACTCATTCTAGCAAACGATAAGTTCTGTACATTTCAAAACTTCAGCATCCTGAAGTGCTACCTAAAAATACAAAGTGTCCTTTGGACACGTGGCCTCGGTAATTCGGGCTCCCTCTTCCACCTCGGCGAAGAATTGCTCTGTGGTGCGTGGCTTATCTATGAGGTGTCATGTGGCTACCGTCACCGCATCAACCTTCCGGAAGTGCGTCTTCATGCAGGCGTACGCCCTCCATGCTCCTTCAAAGCACGCGGACATCCTCCAACTGTTAACGTGCAGGACAGTGTCTCACAGACGAGCCAAAAGGCCAAAGAAGCTAGTCGGCAGGACATCAGCGGGCCATAGCACGACGCAGAGGTCTTAAAGCGCCGACCTCGCCATACGGAATAACTCGGCTAGCTGCTTCACTCGGTGATTCATCAGCTGTGATGACGGAGACCGCGGGAACTGCCCCCAGAATGCCTTCTCCACCTCATGACCGTCCAACTAGTCAAAGTGCTTGACAGCATATGCAACGCTGTTTGGAAGGTCCGCGAAGATCTCTATGGAACGCCACAGCTGGGTGAACTCGACACACCCTTTGTTGCCAAACACACACTGCAATAAGTATAGCTTAACCGAGACGATTTGCTCCACTTGTTGGAGCACCTCGTGATCAGCACAGGCTGCGGTCTAGAGCTTAGAGTGTGCGAGCTGGAGCTTCTCGAGCTCCTCCTTCGCTTGTTTCTCCTCCGCCTAAAGTTTTTCATGTGCCCCGAACATGCCCTTCAGGGTCTCCTCGACCTCCTGGACTCGACCACCTTCTCGTCAGCTCGGGCCTTCTCCGCCTCAGCAGTCGCAGCCGTATGCTTCTCTACCTCCTGCCGAGCTTTTTTGAGCTCGGCCTTGAGTGCCTCAAGCTCGGACAACGTTGCCGTCATTCAAACAACTCGGCATGAGTTCTCGACCCAGAGTCACAAACATCACAAATTTTATATAACACTTATAGAATGCAAGTCCAGGTCATTTACCTTGAGACTGCTCGAACCTCTGGTTCATGAGGTTGAAGTCCTCCTATGACCTCTCCAGCTTCCGGTTTACCTCCGCAATCTCCTCGAAGATGGTGCTCGGAGCCGAAATCGAAACCTGCCAACAAGACTTCTTTACATAAGCCTACAATCAATCTATTGAAACTCTAGGACGGCCGACTTATTTCATTAGGCAGTGTCCTGGGGGCTGCACATCAAGCTCTTACTTATACACGACCCCAACGCCGGTTTCTGGAAACCAGCTTTGGGCTCAGGGGCTACTCACTGACTGGGCCGATTAAAAGGCCACAAGGATATTCCCTCGGACAGTTGCACGGATTCACAAATTTAAACACAACTAGCAAGATGCCCGTGCATTGCACGGAACATCAAGATGCATTTGTATGAGTAGTTTATCTTGTGAGAGAAAAGGATGAACGAGGAAAGGCCTTATTTGCAAATGTGGAGAGGGGTGTGGGTATCTTTTTGCAAAATTGCCATAGTTTCCTTCCTATCCGTCAGATATAAATCGGACGGCCTATATTGCAGGATGGTAGGCACACCGTCATCACCAACTCTGTTTTTTATAAGAGTAGAGACAATTATTCCTGAACAAGGATAAAAGAGAACCTTGAAGCTTGTAACGAGGTTCTTGAAAACCTCGTGCAAGCCGACCCCCGCGTACCAGAAGCCCTACAACACCGCACCTATCAAGGCACGGTGCTCCTCCTTGAGGGAGGAGCCCTTCAAGGCCTCCTCATTTCTTCGATCAACCCCGCACTGGCCTGCCCTTGGGCCGGAGGCAGGGATGGCATGATGACCTCGGCCCCAAGAACCTGGGTGCTAGGCCGAGTGGTCTCCAGATGCTATGGTGGAGCTGGATCAAACGGCGGCTCGGCCGATGACTGGCCTAGCCCCTCCTTTGTGGCCTCAAGGATCTTCTCCCTGATACGTCCATTTTGCATCATGCTTTTATATTGATATTTATCACATTATGGGTTGTTATTACACATTATATCACAATACTTATGCCTTTTCTCTTTTATTTTATAAGGTCTACATGAAGAGGGAGAATGCCAGCAGCTGGAATTCTAGACTGGAAACGGAGCAAATATTAGAGACCTATTCTGCACAACTCCAAAAGTCCTGAAACTTCACGGAGAATTATTTTGGAATATATAAAAAATATTGGGTGAAGAAAGCACCAGAGGGGGCCCACCGGCCATCCACAAGGGTGGGGGGCGCGCCCCCTGCCTTGTGGGCCACCTGGCAGGCCCCCGATGCCCATCTTCTACTATATGGTGTGTTTTGACCTGGAAAAAATCAGAAGGAAGCTTTCAGGACGAAGCGCCACCTTCTCGAGGCGGAACTTCGGCGGAACCAATCTTGGGCTCCGGCGGAGCTGTTCTGCCGGGGAAACTTCCCTCCGGTAGGGGGAAATCGAAGCCATCGTCATCACCAACGACCCTCTCATCAAGAGGGGGTCAATCTCCATCAACATCTTCACCAGCACCATCTCCTCTCAAACCCTAGTTCATCTCTCGTATCCAATCTTTGTCTCAAAACCTCAGATTGGTACCTGTGGGTTGCTAGTAGTGTTGATTACTCCTTGTAGTTGATGCTAGTTGGTTTATTCAGTGGAAGATCATATGTTCAGATCCTTAATGATAATTAATACTCCTCTGATTATGAATATGAATATGCTTTGTGAGTAGTTACGTTTGTTCCTGAGGACATGGGAGAAGTCTTGTTATAAGTAATCATGTGAAGTTGGTATTCGTTCGATATTTTGATGAGATGTATGTTGTCTTTCCTCTAGTGGTGTTATGTGAACGTCGACTACATGACACTTCACCATGATTTGGGCCTAGGGAAAGGCATTGCAAATTAATAAGTAGATGATGGGTTGCTAGAGTGACAGAAGCTTAAACCCTAGTTTATGCGTTGCTTCGTAAGGGGCTGATTTGGATCCATATGTTTCATGCTATGGTTAGATTTATCTTAATTCTTCTTTCGTAGTTGTGGATGCTTGCGAGAGGGGTTAATCATAAGTGGGAGGCTTGTCCAAGGAAGGGCAGCACCCAAGCACCGGTCCACCCACATATCAAATTATCAAAGTAACGAACGCGAATCATATGAGCATGATGAAAACTAACTTGACAACAATTCCCATGTGTCCTCGGGAGCGCTTTGCTTTATATAAGAGTTCGTCCAGGCTTGTCCTTTGCTACAAAAAGGATTGGGCGACCTTGCTGCACCTTAGTTACTTTTGTTACTTGTTACTCGTTACGAATTATCTTTTCATACAACTATCTGTTACCGATAATTTCAGTGCTTGCAGAGAATAACTTGCTGAAAACAGCTTGTCATTTCCTTCTGCTCCTCGTTGGGTTCGACACTCTTTCTTATCGAAAGGACTATGATAGATACACGATACTTGTGGGTCATCAAGACTCTTTTCTGGCGCCGTTGCCGGGGAGTGAAGCGCCTGGTAAGTGGAATTTGGTAAGGAAACATTTATATAGTGTGCTGAAATTTACTGTCACTTGTCAATATGGAAAATAATCCTTTGAGGGGCTTGTTCGGGGTATCTTCATCTCGACCGAAAGAGCAAAGAGTTGCTCCTCAACCTACTGCACCTACTGAAAATATTTATTATGAAATTCCTTCAGGTATGATAGAGAAACTGCTAGCTAATCCTTATGCAGGAGACAGAACATTACATCCTGATATGCACCTAATCTATGTGGATGAAGTTTGTGGATTATTTAAGCTTGCAGGTTTGCCCGAGGATGATGTCAAGAAGAAGGTCTTCCCTTTATCTTTGAAGGGAAAGGCGTTGACATGGTAGGCTATGTGATGATATTGGATCCTGGAACTACAACCGATTGATATTGGAATTTCATCAGAAGTTTTATCCTATGCATCTGGTTCATCGTGATCGGAACTATATATATAATTTTTGGCCTCATGAAGCAGAAAGTATCGCTCAAGCTTGGGGGAGGCTTAAGTCAATGTTATATTCATGCCCCAATCATGAGCTCTCAAGAGAAATTATTATTCAGAATTTTTATGCTCGGCTTTCTCGTAATGATCAATCCATGCTCGATACTTCTTGTACTGGTTCTTTTATGAAGAAGGATATTGAATTCAAATGGGATTTATTGGAAAGAATTAAACGCAACTCTGAAGATTGGGAACTCGACGAAGGTAAGGAGTCAGGTATAAACCTTAAGTTTGATTGTGTTAAATCTTTCATGGATACCGATGCTTTTCGTGATTTTAGCACTAAATATAGACTTGACTCAGAGATAGTAGCTTCTTTCTGTGAATCTTTTGCTACTCATGTTGATCTCCCTAAGGATAAGTGGTTTAAATATCATCCTCCCATTGAAGTGAAAGTAGTAGAACCTATTAAAGTTGAAGAAGAAACTATTACTTATAATGTTGATCCTATTGTTCCTCCTGCTTATATTGAGAAACCACCTTTTCCTGTTAGAATAAAGGATCATGCTAAAGCTTCAACTATGGTTCGTAAGAGTTATACTAGAACACCTACACCCTCTGAGCAAATTAAAGTTGAATCTAGTATTGCTTTGGTTAAAGATCTCTTGGTTGATAATATTGATGGGCATGTTATTTATTTCTGTGATGAAGCTGCTAGGATTGCTAAACCCGATATTAAAGATAAACATAGACCCGTTGTTGGCATGCCTATTGTTTCTGTTAAAATAGGAGATCACTGTTATCATGGCTTATGTGATGTGGGTGCTAGTGTGAGTGCAATTCCTTATACCTTATACCAAGAAATTATGAATGATATTGCACCTGCTGAGATAGAAGATATTGATGTTACTATTAAGCTTGCCAATAGAGATACTATATCACCAATTGGGATTGTTAGAGATGTTGAAGTCTTGTGTGGGAAAATAAAATACCCTACTGATTTTCTTGTTCTTGGTTCCCCACAAGATGATTTTTGTCCCATTATATTTGGTAGACCTTTCTTGAACACTGTTAATGCTAAGATAGATTGCGAAAAGGATATTGTTACTGTCGGCTTTGGGGATGTATCTCATGATTTTAATTTCTCTAAGTTTCATAGACAACCCCATGATAAAGAATTGCCTAGTAAGGATGAAAATATTGGTCATGCTTCTATTGCCGTGCCTCCTACTGATCCTTTAGAACAATATTTGCTAGACCATGAAAAATGATATGTTTATGAATGAAAGAAGTGAAATAGATGAAATATTATTTAATCAAGGGCCTATTTTGAAACACAATTTGCCTGTTGAAATCCTTGGGGATGCTCCTCCACCCAAGGGTGATGCCGTGTTTGAGCTTAAAAAATTACCTGATACTCTGAAATATGCTTATCTCGATGAAAAGAAGATATATCTTGTTATTATTAGTGCTAACCTTTCAGAGCATGAAGAAAAGAAATTATTGAAAACTCTGAGGAAGCACCGTGCAGCAATTGGATATACTCTTGATGATCTTAAGGGCATTAGTCCCACTCTATGTCAGCACAAAATTAATATGGAGCCTGATGCTAAACCAGTTTTTGATCACCAACGAAGGCTGAATCCTAAGATGAAGGAAGTGGTAAGAAATGAAATACTAAAACTTCTTGAGGCAGGTATAATTTATCCTATTGCTGATAGTAGATGGGTAAGTCCTGTTCATTGTGTCCCTAAGAAGGGAGGTTTACTGTTGTTCCTAATGATAAGAATGAATTGATTCCACAAGGAATTGTTACAGGTTATCGAATGGTAATTGATTTTCATAAATTAAACAAAGCTACTAGAAAAGATCATTACCCTCTACCTTTTATTGATCAAATGCTAGGAAGATTATCCAAACATACACATTTTTGCTTTCTAGATGGTTACTCTGGTTTTTCTCAAATACCTGTGTCAAAAGAGGACCAAGAAAAGACCACTTTTACTTGCCCTTTCGGTACTTTTGCTTATAGACGTATGCCTTTTGGCTTATACAATGCACCTGCTACCTTTCAAAGATGTATGACTGCTATATTCTCTGACTTTTGTGAAAAGATTGTTGAGGTTTTCATGGATGATTTCTCCGTTTACGGAACTTCTTTTGATGATTGCTTAAGTAACCTTGATCGAGTTCTACAGAGATATGAAGAAACTAATCTTGTTTTGAATTGGGAGAAGTGCCACTTTATGGTTAATGAAGGTATTGTCTTGGGGCATCAAATTTCTGAAAGAGGTATTGAAGTTGATAAAGCTAAAGTAGATGCTATTGAAAAGATGCCGTGTCCTAAAGATATCAAAGGTATAAGAAGTTTCCTTGGTCATGCTGGTTTCTATAGGAGGTTTATTAAAGACTTCTCTAAAATTTCTAGGCCTCTCACTAATCTCTTGCAAAAAGATGTTCCTTTTGTTTTTGATGATGATTGTGTAGAAGCATTTGAAATACTTAAGAAAGCCTTGATTTCTGCACCTATTGTTCAACCACCTGATTGGAATTTATCCTTTGAAATTATGTGTGATGCTAGTGATTATGCTGTTGGTGCTGTTCTAGGACAAAGAGTTGATAAGAAATTGAATGTTATTCATTATGCTAGTAAAACTCTAGACAGTGCCCAGAGAAATTATGCTAGTACTGAAAAAGAATTTCTAGCAGTTGTATTTGCCTGTGATAAGTTCAGATCTTATATTGTTGATTCCAAAGTAACTGTTCACACTGATCATGCTGCTATTAAATATCTTATGGAAAAGAAAGATGCTAAACCTAGACTTATTAGATGGGTTCTCTTGTTACAAGAATTTTATTTGCATATTATTAATAGAAAGGGAGCTGAGAACCCCGTAGCAGACAACCTGTCTAGGTTAGAAAATGTTCTTGATGACCCACTGCCTATTGATGATAGTTTTCCTGATGAGCAATTAGCTGTCATAAATGCTTCTCGTAATACTCCATGGTATGCTGATTATGCTAATTACATTGTTGCTAAATTTATACCACATAGTTTCACATACTAGCAAAAGAAAAAGTTTTTCTATGATTTAAGACATTACTTTTGGGATGACCCACACCTTTATAAAGAAAGAGTAGATGGTGTTATTAGACGTTCTGTACCTGAGCATGAACAAGAACAGATCCTACGCAAGTGCCACTCCGAAGCTTACGGAGGACACCATGTTGGAGATAGAACTGCACACAAGGTATTGCAATCCGGTTTTTATTGGCCTACTCTCTTCAAGGATGCCCGTAAGTTTGTCTTGTCTTGTGATGAATGCCAGAGAATTGGTAATATTAGTAGACGTCAGGAAATGCCTATGAATTATTCACTTGTTATTGAACCATTTGATGTTTGGGGCTTTGATTATATAGGACCTTTTCCTTCCTCTAATGGGTATACACATATTTTAGTTACTGTTGATTACGTTACTAAGTGGGTAGAAGCTATTCCAACTAGTAGTGCTGATCATAACACTTCTATTAAGATGCTTAAAGAAGTTATTTTTCCGAGGTTTGGAGTCCCTAGATATTTAATGATGGATGGTGGTTCACATTTTATTCATGGTGATTTCCGTAAAATGCTTGCTAAATATGATGTCAACCATAGAATTGCTTCTCCATATCATCCTCAGTCTAGTGGTCAAGTAGAATTGAGCAATAGAGAGATTAAATTGATTTTTCAAAAAACTGCTAATAGGTCTAGAAAGAATTGGTCTAAGAAACTTGATGATGCATTATGGGCTTATAGAACTGCTTATAAAAACCCTATGGGTATGTCTCCGTATAAAATGGTTTATGGAAAAGCATGTCACCTACCGCTTGAACTAGAACATAAAGCTTATTGGGCTATTAAAGAGCTCAACTATGATTTCAATCTTGCCGGTGAGAAGAGGTTATTTGACATTAGCTCGCTTGATGAATGGAGAACCCAAGCCTACGAGAATGCCAAGTTCTTTAAAGAAAAAGTTAAAAGATGGCATGACAAGAGGATACAAAAGTCACTACAAGAAATATGTCAACTTGCGACCATCACTATTGGTCGCTGAATGGTCGTTGTTTTTCATTTGCGACCTTTTTATGACCAAAAACAATTGGTCAAAAGCTGACCGTCTTTAATGAAACTTAACGACCTTGTGTGTGATATGGTCGTAGAAGGCAACGATCAAAACAAAAGGTCGTTGGTCATACGACCTTTTGTTTTGGTTGCTAGCTGTCTGCCCAGGCCAAGTCGGATCCAACGTGGCAAAATTGCGACCAATTGAAAAGGTCGTTGTTTAGAATCATCCCGGTCCATTTCGACGCTTTACGTGGGCCGAGCCCACTAATGCAGCCTTTTTACTATATATTTTTTTTGTTAATTTTCTCTAGCTACATGGGCCTGGCCCCACAATTTGGCCTTTTTATTTTCAAGGGCATGGCCTTTTGCGGTCCATTTCTTTTTAATTTCCAGGTTTTTTGTCAGCTCCAGTTTTTAGATGGGTCCCAATTGTCAGATTTTTCTTGGCAGTGGTTCCAAATCATAAGGTTCTAGCTTTTTCATAGCTTATTAATAAGCAGTATATATCAAAAAGAAAGAAGAGAGAAGCATATGAAAATCTTCAAATAACAACCAAAATAGGTTTATTACAATATATTCTGTACAGGACAGAACATGTGAAACTCCATACACTCGTTCACATCACAACAACCAGTTTAACCATCAAATATTGCATGCCCCGGAACTTCAAACTTCACGTAGATAACCATACAATATTCCACACAATCACAAATATTGTGATCAACAAATAAAACGCTCTGCCAGTGTAAAGCTAGCTACTCTTGGATACCACGGAACATGCTCTTCAACATAGGAAGAAGTCATCAACGGAGTTCTACCTACAACACAAGCTCCATTCACCTACAAGAACAGAATGGAATATCAAGTACTTGGATCGTTCAAGCAGATTACAACCAACATATATATGTAGAAGTACATCAGGTAATATGATGGAGCAAATTGGACAACAGATACATTTATACAGCCCAACAAATGGGTGATGACGACAAGCAAAAAAAATACTCCTAGGTTTGGACATAAATAGTGTGAGATCAAGCAGAAGATAATAAGGTAGTAAACATGTTGTCATATCCTCTTTGACCCTCTTCAGATTAAGTAATCTACATAGCTTCAATTTTCGTTGTGCTTTACAGCAAAGAGCAAAACTAAGGAGAGCAAAGCATAGTTGATGATGGAGTGGTGAATTACCTCGATGGCGTACTTGATGGTAATGTCGATCCTTCTCGAGCTAGTGGTGTTCGTCCACAGACATAAGCATAGAAAAGAAAATATGATTTCAGCGAAACTAAAACTGTCAATGAAAGTTGAATACCAATGCAACAGATTAGCTCTTAGCATGGAGGAACATCACCAAATTAAACAAGATGGTTGTTCAAGTTTCTATATGAGTATTCATGATTTCAGTTTGTCATCGTCGTTTAAATAGCTTGGCAAACATTGACAGCAAAGAAACAACAATTTTAAGTCAATAGCTTTGTGAGCATGTAGTAGATTGTTCACATCCTAATGAAATGCATGGCAAAGAAGCTTTACAAAAAAAACTACTATTGTAGATTGCAGAGAAATCAAAGTACCACTACTACTATAGATTGCAAATAATATGAGCAAATCAAACAAAAATATTATTGCAAAATATATGGATTTATAGCTAGGATCAATAAGCTAATTAAGATCAAACATCATACTAATATGTTCTAATCATGTTCTTGCTTGCTGCAATCTAACGAACATCACGACACAGACTACACATGCTAGGACTAGCATTGGTTAAAAATAACTAATAATCACATGAAGTCCTACAATGAAGTAGGACCAGGACAGGTACTCCTCCTGATTAGAGAAGTTCAGAGAGAGATTTGAGAAATCTAGATTAGAGAAAACTTCAGTTCTTCTGCTCTCTCATTGGGATGATTGGATGCCCTAATTTGCTCATTGGACAACTCTCTCTAGCTGCGAGATAGTATATGTTTTGCTTCTCTACTCTACTATGCATGCAGTGTAGGTATGGTAGGTCAGGGCCACCCAGCTAGCTAATCTCGACATTGCTCGGCTGGAGAAGCATTACATTTACGTGGTGGTGGCTGGCTGGCAATCATGGCTGCTAGCTCATGCTGCCAATGTGCGTGCACATCTCCCCACTGGAACCAACCCAACCCAAACGAGTAGAAACAATTTCTCGCCGAAAGAAACTACCAAAGCATTTCCAAGAATTTCGAAGAAACCGCCTCAAGTCGATTCAGCCGAGGATATTATTTTCCACAAGCAAAAAAGCTAAGGTTCAGTTCCCACATGGGCATGGGGTTTTTTTGGGTTTCAAGACACAAATCACAGAACCGGATGGGCATATAGAAGGTACATTGTGAATCTACGGCGTCAACCCGCTGGAGCTACTTGTCATCAGTGATGAGCAGTAGCTTCCTCCTTGGGCTTGGTCATCTGGATAGCCAAAAAAAGCATGCAACTGTAAGAAGATGGATTGATGGTAAAAAGAGTGAAGAATTGTGATTCAGTGAACAGAAAAGCATATGTACATTATAATACAGCAAACAGGAAAATAATAAGCCTAATATGAAGATAAGTGTTTTTCTTATTGATGGTTGTAAGATGGATTGATGGTAAAAAGAAAGAATTGTGATTCAGTGAACAGAAAACAAGACGTTATGATTTAGCAGTCATACTCGATATTTGGCAAGTATGGTTTCATGTATACAAGTTAGGCAGAGCAATGTACAAGATAAATCGTTTTATATAAAGCCTGTTTTGCTAGCCATTTTGCGATCTACACAACAGTTACACGCACACACACACAGCAAGTAAAATGTGTACCGAAGCTGGGAATTTCCAACCCACCTGAGCCGCTATTGAAGTATACGATGAGAATAATCACTCCCTACAACCAAACAAACAGCGACAGAAGCGTTGTCAGCATTCAGCAGCCAAACAGGCGTACAAGCCCAAACAACTGCATCAGCACTCCTACTAGAGGGAGATGGGGGAAAAGTGATTACCAGGACAAGCAGTGCCATGGGGAGCATGGAGGGCAAGCGCGACTTGTGGTGGAGCAAGCTGGCGACGGTGGGCTCTTCCCTGTGCTTCTCATGTGGCATCACAAACAGAGGCCTCAGCCCATTGCCTCCAGAGCTGCAAGCCAAAAGATCACCGGTCAGGTCAGAACTACCATGATGATACCAAATTGGTTGGAGTTGAAACCAAGCAATTGCGGAGGCAGAGCAGCTACTTGATTCTTGGCAAGGACGGCGTACGTACCTTGGGTGTCTAGGTCCCGCCGAAGATGCACCGTCGTCGACGACCACCGCAGCAGCAAGCTCCGGTGTGGTGTGGTGTGCCGCGCCACACCGAGAGAAGGGGTGGATCCCGATGCGGCCGGCCTCCATCACGCCACACCAAGAGAGGGGGTGGATCCCGATGTGGTGTGGTGTGGGTGCGGATCCGGCCCCATCGTCACCTGAACTGTTGCGCCCCATCCATCCATTCATCCATGGGTGGGCGTGGGTGGGTGGGTGGATCCGTGGAAGAGGGGGTTTCCATGGGTGGATGGACGAGATGAGGAGGGAGGTCAGCCGGCGGTGGGGATGGGGTGACGAGGTCGCCGGTGGGGGTGGGGATCGGCGGCAGCGGCGGAGATTAGAGAGGAATCGGGGGTGGGGAAGAGAAGCAGTTTGCGGGCAGCTCCACGGGGCTCCGCTCGTAGTACGCGCCGCCCTCGCCGCCGTAGGCCTTCGCCGGCTGCCTCGGGGTCATCGATGGTGGCGGTGGGGGTGGGGTTCGGGGCAGCGGCGGATCGAGATCTGAGGGAGGGAGATGGTCGGGGGCGGCGGCTGTGGGTGCGTAGGAGGGAGGCGGATGAGAGGGTGAGGGCTGAGGGGTAGGTTGTGTTAGGGTTAAGTGGGTGAGACAGTGAGGGGTCAAGGCTGCCGTTGGATCCGGGACGATCGGACGGTGTTTGATGCATGATCCGCTCGAGATGCCTATGAATCAATCAGAACGCAGCAAACAATTTGAAGACTTTATGACCATCTAAATTGGTCGCAATCAATTAGAGATAAGTTTCCAGGTACTAAAAATAGAGGGATTTTGTGAAGCAGCTATCAAAAATATTTTGCAAAAGGGCACCACACAAATTTTCACTAGAGTTAGACCACATTTTATGGATGAGCACCAATTTGTATGCATTTCTGATCTTTCTAGCTATTTTTAATCATTTTCCGAGTGGCAAAAATTGGTTTTTTTATGAAGAACCTACCAAATATTTGTTGCAAAATTGGACTCCATCAATTTTTTAAAATACTAGTCCATATTTAATATACAATTGACCAAATGGTTGGGTGTCAAAAGTTTTGATCCATCTCTCGTGAAAAAGACAATTTTTTGCCGATTTAGCTGGAAGCGGGGCAAATTTGAACTGCAGCTGCCTCATATTTTGCTCTTTATTTTTTCCAAAAATCATTTCTAGGTACATAAGTATCTATTTAATAAGAGAAACACCAAAAGTTTTCCAAGATTCAACCACTAGCTAGGAACGGTCATGCCCGTAGTTTTGATCGCATTTTGAAACGGGCATGAAATTTAAAAAAAATAAAAAAATTGGAAAACCTTTGCATTGTGTCATTATATGTGACCAAGTTACCAGGAAAAATAATAAACTTGTAATACCGCAATTCTTTAAAAAAAGTGTTCTCAGAAATGAGCTATCATGTGTGAAGATTCATGGCTTTCAAGCCAAATGATCAATCTTATGGCCACATTCATGGCATAGTTTGTTGAAATGATATAATATTGTGCACAAGGGTCCATCTTGTAATGGCAAACAATGTTGCCTAAGGAAGTTTTCATTTTCTTTGCATGGAAAATCAATTTTCCATTTTTCGAGTGCCCAAAATGAGTTTTTTTGTGAAGGACCTACAATATATTTGTTGCAAAATTAGACCAAATCAATTTTATAAAATATTACGCCATATTTAATGTATAATTGACCAAATGGTTGGGTATCAAAAGATCTGATCCACCTCTCGTGAAAAAGACAAATTTCCGCCGATTCAGTTGGAAGTAGGTAAAATTTGAACTGCGGCTGCCTCATAGTTTGCTCTTTATTTTTTCCAAAAATTATTTCTAGGTACATAAGTATCTATTTAATCATAGAAACACAAAAAAAATTCCAAGATTCAACAACTAGCTAGGAACGGTCATGCCCGCAGTTTTGACCACATTTTGAAACGGACATGAAAAATAAAAAAAATCAAAAAATTGGAAAACCTTCGCATTGTGTCATTATATGTGGCCAAGTTATGAGGAAAAATAATAAACTTGTAATACAACAATTCTTTAAAAAAAGTGTTCTCAGAAATGAGCTATCATGTGTGAAGATTCATGGCTTTCAAGAAAAATGATCAATCTTATGGCCACATTCATGACATAGTTTGTTCAAATGATATCATATTGTGCACAAGGGTGCATCTTGGAATGGCAAACAATGTTGCCTAAGGAAGTTTTGATTTTCTTTACACGAAAAATCAATTTTCCATTTTTCGAGTGCCCAAAATGAGTTTTTTTGTGAAGGACCTACAATATATTTGTTGCAAAATTGGACCAAATTAATTTTCTAAAATATTAGGCCATATTTAATGTATAATTGACCAAATGGTTGGGTGTCAAAAGATTTGATCCACCTCTCGTGAAAAAGACAAATTTTTGCCGATTCAATAGGAAGCAGGTCAAATTTGAACTGCACCTGCCTTATAGTTTGCTCTTTATTTTTTACAAAAATCACTTCTAGGTACATAAGTATCTATTTAATCATAAATACATGGTTTGGTGGTGACACGTCGAGGTTTGGACGATGGCCGAGGGCCCCAACTCCAGAGCGCGTAAACTCGCATGCCCGCCGCATGGTCACCGCATGACCGTGGCGTTGCCACGTGTTCTGGGCGTTCTAGGCATGTCTAGTGGGTTGGGAACTCCCCCGGTAGGTGTCAGGAAGAAGAAGGCAATAGAAGAATCTCATGAGGAGACTGAACTGAGCTCAAACAAGAATTAGCAACCAAGTGTTTGATTAGTGGTGGGGAAAATGCACATGGCCAATGGGCCTGCATTTTGGCCGAGGATGATCATCTACTAAGGACACTGTCTTGGAAATTTGCAGCTCAAATGGAGGAGCCTAGGTGTCACTTGCTTTGCAAAGTACCACACTGTACAGAAATATGAATGTTGAAGCTGGACTCAAATGAATGAATAGATTTATCTGAAATTTGGAGAAGGTTGATAATTTGGGCATATGAAGGCACTTTAAAAATTTCATACCATTTGGATAAATAAAAATGGTACTTCCTTCATAGTGCTTTCCACTTAACAGAAAATTGGAAAAAATGTTGAGGGCAATTGGCTAGAATAAATGTGCTAAAATTTGGTGGAGGGAGGTTCTATGGGAAGGGTCATGTCGTGGTAATTTTTCAGCAATTATAAATTAACATAAAATATAGTTGCTTCACAAAGTGAAAATTTTATTAGAAACAAAGATTGGATGGTGAGCTCACATGGATTGTTAGATGGGGCTCAAATTTTGTGGAGAGCTATGATTTGGGAATATAGAAGATGTGGAGAAAATTCAGCTCATTAGGATATGCCTAGCTAGTACTTCCTTCACAACGGTTCTAGCTGAACAGAAACTTTAGAAATTTTCCGAGGAAGATTTACCAGGCAAACGGAGTTGAATATTGTCATGAGGCAATGATTTGGATAGTAAAGAACGCCCAATTTTTTTGGGAATTTTGGGAATGACAGAAATATAGGCTGCTTCACAACCTAGGGCAAAAATTGACACATAGACATGACACATAGGCAAAACTGATGAGGTGGCGCCTAGTCATAGCAATGCACCACAATTTACAAGGCTATGCCCATTTATATTGGTCGTTATCAGCTAGAAATAAGGCAGCGGACCAGTGTTGTTTGCTTTACGACCATTTCGTGTAACAAAATTACGACCTTTCTGACCAAAATGGTCGTTATGGTTTAGGGTTTGGAGCCCCCCGAACAGCTTTTGACCAATTGGTCTCAAATGGTCGTAGATTTATGACCAATTCTTTCAGGGTCACTGACATAAGGTCACAAGTTGACATATTTCTTGTAGTGAGTGTGAGTTTAATGTAGGTGATCATGTTTTGCTATACAACTCTCGTTTAAGATTTTTTGCAGGAAAGCTTCTCTCTAAATGGGAAGGTCCTTACATTATCGAGGAGGTCTATTGTTCCGGTGCCATTAAGATCAACAACGCCGAAGGCACAAATCCAAAGGTGGTAAATGGTCAAAGAATCAAACATTATATCTTAGGTACTCCCATAAATGTTGAGACCAATATAATTAATACCATAACACCGGAGGAGTACATAAGGGATACTTTCCAGAATGTTTCAGACTCCGACAAGGAATAGGTATGTGGTACGGTAAGTAAACCGACTCCAAAACTGTTATAATAGCAATTTTTCCCCTTTTTGGAATATTTAGAAAAATAGAAAAATTAAAAGTAGTCCGAAAGATGCACGAGGAGACCACAAGGGTGGAGGGCGCGCCCCCCTGCCTTGTGGCCACCTCGTGTGCCCTCCGGACTCCGTTTTCTTGCACAATACTTCTTTTGGTCGGTAAAAATTCATTATATAACCTCCCAAAGGTTTTGACCACCGTACCATGGCAATATCTCCTGTCTTTGTTTCGAGCTGTTTTTCTGACAGATCCAGATCGCCATGATGTCTCCAAGCGCCCCCAAGGACAAGTTTTTCAAGAAGGTCATCAACCCTTATCTTGCAGAGGTGCTGCAACACCCTCAAACCGTTGAGATGCGTGAGGGGGTGCTGCACATCTGCGATACTGAAGGGCCAAAGAAGACCGGGAGCATGGAGACAAGGCTCGAAGAAGTGGAGCGGCAAGTCTTCAAGTGCCAAGGGATGGTGGAACGCGGACTCAACGCCAACCACATGATGATCGCTGAATTTACTAGTGGTCACAACCTGGATGCCGAGAACATTGGGGAGGCCACCTTCAAGCTTCATGAGAAAATCGAGCATCTCCGAGCCCAGATCTATGACCTGTAAAACCAAAACTGTGAGTATGAATATAGATTTAAAAGGATGAGTTTGGCTGCAGCTTTGAGGATCCCGGAGACTCGTTCATCTTTTTACGATGGTGAACCTATGCCTTGGAAGACGGAGGATAAAATTCTTTCATCATCAACAACTCCATCATCACCACCTCCGAAGAAAGAGACCTAAATACATGGGTATGGGCACTCCCCTTGGCAACTGCCAAGCTTGGGGGAGGTGCCCCGGTATCGTATCGTATCACCATCACTTCTTTATCTTTATCGCTTTTTCTTAGTTCGATCCTTTTGGTTATATCTTGATCTAGCAGAATAAAGTTTTAGTATGATCTAGCTTTGAGTTTTGTTTCGAGATCTATCTATGTAATCGAGTCCGTGAGTTATATATAGTAAAGAGTAGTTTTGAGTTGAGGGCTTTGCTTCCTTGCTATGATATTGAGGGAATTAAATAAAAGAAAAGAATAAAAAGAAATAAAAAGATCACACATTGATCTTATGGAGAGTAATGACTTCACATATAAAGAGTATGATGAATAAAATTTGTTGAGAGTTGACAAACATAGTTTTGGTCATTGTTGCAATTAATAGGAAGTAATAAAGAAAGGGAGGCTTCACATATAAATATACTATCTTGGACATCTTTTGTGATTGTGAGCACTCATTAAAATATGACATGCTAAAAAGTTGATGTTGGACAAGGAAGACAACATAATGGGTTATGTTTTCTTATATCCGAATAGAAGTTATATTGTCATGGATCCTCCAACATGTTAAGCTTGCTTTTCCCTCTTATGCTAGCCAAATCCTTTGCACCAAGTAGAGATACTACTTGTGCATCCAAACATCCCTTAACCCAGTTTTGCCATGAGAGTCCACCATACCCACCTATGGATTGAGTAAGATCCTTCAAGTAAGTTGTCATCGGTGCAAGCAAAAAAAATTGCTCTCTAAATATGTATGATCTATTAGTGTGAAGAAAATAAGCTTTATACGAACTTGTGATATGGAAGAAATAAAAGCGGCAGGCTGCATAATAAAGTTCTTTATCACAAGCGGCAATATAAAGTGATGTTCTTTTGCAATAAGATTTTGTGCATCCAACCATAAAAGCGCATGACAACCTCTGCTTCCCTCTGCAAAGGGCCTATCTTTTACTTTTATATTCTACCCTTATACAAGAGTCGTGGTGATCTTCACCTTTCCTTTTTACACTTTTTCTTTTGGCAAGCACTATGTGTTGGAGAGATCCAGATATATATATCCACCCGGATGTAGGTTATCATAAAGTATTATTGTTGACATTACCCTTGAGGTAAAAGGTTGGTAGGCGAAACTATAAGCCCCTATCTTTCTCTGTGTCCGATTGAAGCTTTGAACTCATAAGTATTGCGTGAGTGTTAGCAATTGTGAAAGACTAAATAATAGTTGAGTATGTGGACTTGCTGAAAAGCTCTTGAATTGACTCTTTCCGATCTTATGATAAATTGCAATTGCTTCAATGACTGAGATCATAGTTTGCTAGTTTTCAATGAAGTTTCTGATTTATGCTCTACCTTGTTAATGAATTAATACTCTAGCATAAGAAAATATATGACAATATATGTTGCTGTCCTAAAGATGATCATGATGCCCTCATGTCCGTATTTTATTTTATCGACACCTCTATCTCTAAACATGTGGACATATTTTTCGATTTCGGCTTTCGCTTGAGGACAAGCGAGGTCTAAGCTTGGGGGAGTTGATACGTCCATTTTACATCAGGCTTTTATATTGATATTTATCGCATTATGGGCTGTTATTACACATTATATCACAATACTTATGCCTTTTCTCTTTTATTTTATAAGGTTTACATGAAGAGGGAGAATGCCGGCAGCTGGAATTCTGGACTTGAAAAGGAGCAAATATTAGAGACCTATTCTACACAACTCCAAAAGTCCTGAAACTTCACAGAGAATTATTTTGGAATATATATAAAATATTGGGCGAAGAAAGCACCAGAGGGGGGCCACCAGCCATCCACAAGGGTGGGGGCGCGCCCTACCCTCCCGGGCGCGCCCCCTGCCTTGTGGGCCACCTGGCAGGCCCCCGATGCCCATCTTCTGCTATATGGTGTGTTTTGACCTGGAAAAAATCAGAAGGAAGCTTTCGGGATGAAGCGTCGCCGTCTCAAGGCGGAACTTGGGCGAAACCATTCTAGGGCTCCGGCGGAGCTGTTCTGCCGGGGAAACTTCCCTCCGGTAGGGGAAAATCAAAGCCATCGTCATCACCAACGATCCTCTCATTGAGAGGGGGTCAATATCCATCAACATCTTCACCAGCACCATCTCCTCTCAAACCCTAGTTCATCTCTCATATCCGATCTTTGTCTCAAAACCTCAGATTGGTACCTGTGGGTTGCTAGTAGTGTTGGTTACTCCTTGTAGTTGATGCTAGTTGGTTTATTCGGTGGAAGATCATATGTTCAGATCCTTAATGATATTTAATACTCCTCTGATTATGAACATGAATATGCTATGTGAGTAGTTACGTTTGTTCCTGAGGACATGGAAGAAGTCTTGTTATAAGTAATCATGTGAAGTTGGTATTCGTTCGATATTTTGATGAGATGTATGTTGCCTTTCCTCTAGTGGTGTTTTGTGAACGTCGACTACATGACATGTCACCATGATTTGGGCCTAGGGGAAGGCATTGGGAAGTAATAAGTAGATGATGGGTTGCTAGAGTGACAGAAGCTTAAACCCTAGTTTATGCGTTGCTTCGTAAGGGGCTGATTTGGATCCATATGTTTCATGCTATGGTTAGATCTATCTTAATTCTTCTTTCATAGTTGCGGATGCTTGCGAGAGGGGTTAATCATAAGTGGGAGGCTTGTCCAAGGAAGGGAAGCACCCAAGCACCGGTCCACCCACATATCAAATTATCAAAGTAACGAACATGAATCATATGAGCATGATGAAAACTAACTTGACAACAATTCCCATGTGTCCTCGGGAGCGCTTTGCTTTATATAAGAGTTTGTCCAGGCTTGTCCTTTGCTACAAAAAGGATTGGGCCACCTTGTTGCACCTTAGTTACTTTTGTTACTTGTTACTCGTTACGAATTATCTTATCATACAACTATCTCTTACCGATAATTTCAGTGCTTGTAGAGAATACCTTGCTGAAAACCGCTTGTCATTTCCTTCTGCTCCTCGTTGGGTTCGACACTCTTACTTATTGAAAGGACTACGATAGATCCCCTACACTTGTGGGTCATCACTCCCCCAGGTCCTATTGGGCCAAGGCTTCGACCTCGGCCATGACTCCCGACTCTTAGGCCCCCACCATATTGACTTGGGGGGGCGATAGTGGATGTCGCCTCCCCCAGCCTGTCATGAGCTGGTGGGGAGCAGCGGGCTCCGGGGTCCCACTGGCAGATGGCATCCCACTCGAGGACTCGCTGGGACGCTGATACGTCTCCAACATATCTATAATTTATTAAGTATTCATGCCATGTTTATAACAATTTTATATGATTTTGGTATGATTTGATTAGAACTAACCCGGACTAACGCTGTTTTCAGCAGAACTACCGTGGTGTCATTTTTTGTGCAGAAATAAAAGTTCTCGGAATGGGCTGAAAATTTACGGTGATTTTTTATGGACCAAAAGAGACCCCTGAAGCACAAGAGTTCGGCCAGAAGAGTCCCGAGCCAACGCCAAGGGTGGATGGCACGCCCCCTAGGGCGCGCCCCCCTATCTTCCCGCTGCCTCATGGACCCCCTTGACGTGAGACCGACGCCAAAAATTCCTATAAATTACGAAACCCCCAGAAAGAAACCAAGATCGGGAGTTCCGCTGCCGCAAGCCTCTGTAGCCATGAAAAACTAATCGGGAGCCCATTCCGGCACCCTGCCGGATGGGGAAACCATCACCGGTGGCCATCTTCATCATCCTGGCGGTCTCCATGATGAGGAGGGAGTAGTTCACCCTCAGGGCTGAGGGTATGTACCAATAGCTATGTGTTTGATCTCTCTCTCTCTCGTGTTCTTGATTTGGCACGATCTTGATGTACCGCGAGCTTTGTTAATATAGTTGGATCATATGGTGTTTCTCCCCCTCTACCTTCTTGTGATGAATTGAGTTTTACCTTCAAGGTTTCACTATTATCGGATTGAATACTATTATGGATTTGAGAACACTTGATGTATGTCTTGCGTGGGATACCCGTGGTGACAATGGGGTGTTCTATTGATTCACTTGATGTATGTTTTGGCACTCAACTCGCGGATTCCCGAGGTGACATAGGGGTTGATGCATGTTTTCGTCCTTGTTTCTCCGGTAGGAATCTTGGGGCACTCTTTGAGGTTCTTTGTGTTGGATTGAATATTATGAATCTGAAGTTGTTTGATGCATATCGTATAATTGACCCACGGATACTTGTGGTGACATTGGAGTATCTAGGTGACATTAGGGTTGATTGATGTGTGTCATATGGTGTTATTTTACTACGAACTCTAGGGCTGTTTGTGACACTTATAGGAATAGCTCAATGGATTGATCGGAAAGAATAACTTTGAGGTGGTTTCGTACCCTACAAGCAATTTCATCTTATGTTGTCCGTGATAGGAACTTTGGAGTGACTTTTGTCGCACGTTGAGGGATTGTTATGTGATCCAATTTTTTGAGTTAGGGAAGTATGAGTACAATTGCACTCTTTACAGACTGTCCTGTTTTGACAGATTGCTGTTATGTTTGCATTGTTTGCATATATTTGCTTGTTTAATGATTCTATTTGAGGATAGGAGTATTAAATATGCAGAGGCATTTAGTATGCAATGTTAAATAATAATTTTAGTGATTTTATACAGTAGAGAATGATAAGGTGTTGCATTGATTCATACTAACTTTTCTCACGAGTTCTTGTTGAGTGTTGTGTGGGTGAAGTTTTTAAGATTTAGGGAAACCGTGATATAAAAGGAATTAAGGAGACACAAAATCTCAAGATTGGGGATGCCCAACGCATCCCAATATAATATTTCAAGAATTCTCAAGCATCTAAGCTTGGGGATGCCCCGGTTGGCATCCCACCTTTCTTCTTCAACAACTATCGGTCAGCTTTGGTTGAGCCTAAGTTTTTGCTTCTTCACATGATATGTGCTATCCTTGCAATGTCATTTTATTTTGCTTTGCTTGCTGTTTGAATAAAATACATTAGATCTGAAATTTTTAAATGAGAGAGAGTCTTCACATAGCTACGTAATTATTCAACTACTCATTGATCTTCACTTATATCTTTTTGGAGTAGTTTGTCATTTACTCGTGTGCTTCACTTATATCCTATGAGTAAATGGTTGAATGAATTGAATATCATAAATCTGAAATTATATATGTTTCATATGCTTATCCCATGGGGAGTAATGACTTCACATATAAGAAGTATAGGTGGTAAATTTATTGACAGTTAGCAAACATAGTATTGGTCACTTGAACAATTCATGAAAGAATATTGAAGGAAGAGAGATTTCACATATAAATATACTATCTTGGACATCTTCTATGATTGTGAGCCCCATTAATTATTTTCAAACTTGAGCATATTAGTTGAAGTTGAACAAGGAAGACAACATAATGAGTTATGCTTGGGTATATTTGTATAGAAGTTATATTGTTATGGATCCTCCAACATGTGGTGCTTGCTATTTAGAATCTTTTGCTAGCCCAAATTTCTATACTAAGCGGGAATACTGCTTGTGCATCCAAAATCCTTGAACCAAGTTTCTTCCATGAGTGTCCACCATATCTACCTATATGCGGTATTTACCTGCCGTTCCAAGTAAATTTGCATGTGCCAAACTCTAAACCTTCAAATAATAATATGTTTTGTATGCCCGAATCGCTCATGTAGCGATTAGGGGCTGTCAGTATCTTCCATGCTAGGTGGGTTATTCTCACGATGAGTGTTGATTCACTTGTCATTCATGAGAAAGTGGCTGGTAATCGGGATGCCCAGTTCCATGCTCGAAATCAAATCAAAATATAATCATCAAACAAAACTCCCCCAGGATTGTTGTTGGTATGGACGGTACCCGTTGTTTCTGATCAGCCGTGGAGTGTGATTGTTGGTGGAGGGGGAGTAAAAACTTTACCATTCTGTTTGGGAACCGCCTATAATGTGTCTAACATGGAAGATAGTGAGAACTCTCGGTCGTTACGTTGACAATGAAAGCATACTTCTCAAAATTATATTCATCTCTGTTTTAAAAGCTTCGAGCTCTGGCACCTCTGCAAATCCCTGCTTCCCTCTGCGAAGGGCCTATCTTTTACTTTTATGCAAGAGTCAGTAGTATTCCTTCTCATTCCAACCTACTCTTTAGTTGGCAAGCATCATGTGATGGGGAAAGATCTAAGCATGTATGGCCATTCAAATATATTTGATCATGAATTATTATTGTTGACAATTATCTATATGATAAATAAGTTGGGAGGCGAAACATCAAGCCCCTATCTTTCTCTGTGTTCAATGGATGCTATTTGTTCTAAAAATATGCTTTGAGTGGTAGCAATCATGGAAGACTATATGATAGTTGAGTATGTGGGATTTGCTAAATCAAAGCTCTTACATAGACACTTCCTGAAAATAAGATGAATTGCAATTGTTTGGTGACTGAGAACTTAGTTTGTTAGTTTTCAAGAAAGTTTATGATCTATGATTTAACATGTGAATAGCTTGCTACTTAATCATGAGAAGTTTTATGAGATGAGCTACTGTTTATGATTTATAATGATGCTAGAAAAAGTGATTGAAATTATCATTGATCAAACTTGTGCACTTGCTAGCATTCACACTTCATAAACTAGATGATACCCCACGCGTTGCTGCGGGAACTTGTAATACTCCACATGAGAAAAATTATGGAGTGAAAATAAGTAAAGAATGAAAAAAAACTATGTTATTTCAAACCTTTACTGGTATAGAGAGTGACAATAAGTAAGCAATTAAAAATATATGCTTGTTTGAGAGCCTTTATTGGTACTATGTTGAAATTCAGAAAATTAGTATATCGTAGAGTAGTATCTCATATTTTTGTAATTAAAATGCATTGCTTTTTGCGCAAAATTGAAATGCATAACTAACATGAGAAAATAGGACATACAGTTATTGAAAATTACCAAAAGAGCAAGCGATGATATTTACACGGCGTTGTGAGGACAAATTTTGCACGACGACGCATATTATTTCGTACATTCATATTATTAAAATGCAGTAGACAGCTCGATTTGCCATCGTGTAGCTGTCGTGCAGACCGAATCGTCCGCTCAGCTGTTCCGTTACTGAAAACATGCGAAGCCCAGTCTGAACCTACCGAAAGAAAGGCGAGACACAAAACCAGTAATACAAATGCCTATGAGTTACTTGTAATAGGAACGGAAGCACAAAATATAAACAAATCGAACAACAACACATACATACATCTTAGAATTTGTACATGACCAAGAGTTACATATCAGTGTAAATAAAATGAAAGGGTAAGGTGCATGTACAGTGCACATCAGGCCCATACAACAAAGATCTGAAGAATTATACGGCAGGAACGACCTGAATTGCATTTACAGTACGTATGTATCTCTTCCACTGAAAAGCGCAGATGCCTTCAGGGGAGCAACACAGGGGTAAAGATGTGGACAAATTTACGACGGGAACGGCCTCATATCCCTGCTCCTACCTAGCAATAAAATAAATTTGCACAAAAGGATCAACAAAAACTGGGAACAATGCATCTGAATGTGATGTAGCAACTAATTATAATTGCAAATGAAACTGAGAAAGAAAAATTAACTACCTCAAGTCCAGATCAAAGATCCATGTCAATCAAATTCATACATGGAATTGATCCGTATTCAGATACAAAAATGTATGTAGAGTAATTTAGCTGTGTAGTAGTCCATGAAAATAAAGGTAGAATACAGATCTAATTCTCTGAACCAAAAAAAGCATGTGCAAGGCCACAGCTGCTACTTAGTGGCATGAATTGGCTCCAATCATCGTGAAGTGGATTGGTATATAATGTGCACGCATAGTGTTACTATTTTTCCCTCCTAAGACCGGATAGAGGAAACAACAAAGTATCCACTTCTTCCTGCTCTTACCTTGGCGACTTGAGAAACAACACAGGCGTAAAGATCTGGACAAATGTACGATCGGAGCAGCCCCATCTTCCTGCTCCTACCATGGCGAGTTGGCTACAGAGGCGCTAGTTTGATTGGGATCCATCACGCCGTCGAACTACGCTTGGGGACAGACGCGAGGCGCCGCTGGCCGCTGGCCGCCGTCATATCACGGCGCCCTTCCCGGCGCCAGCTACTCCATCTGGAAATCAGGGCCTCCACGGATCCACCCAAGCTAACTTAAAAGAACGATGTTCAGATCTGGGGACATAGACATGAAGGTTGAAGGAGGAGGCTGATGGTGGCACACATGGTTCGCCGGGAGGTCGGGTCGACGCCATGACGTGTGGCTTGGGCCAACATAGCCTAGGCTCGCGCCGATCATGGGGTTCACGGAGGGTGGCATCGCGCAGGTCTCGGACGGCTAGAGAAGGTTGGGCCGGCGGCGACGCAATATGGGAGTTGTGGCACAGATAAAGATGGAAGCAGAAGAATTGGGAAGGGTACGCTGAGATTTATTGGTGGAAGGGAGATGGAAGGAACCGTCGCACGAAGAAGCAATCAGTGTGACGGGAATTAACACAATCAGAAAAAGGGAAGCAATCCATGCGACGTTAATTAACACAATCAGACGATTCGTTTCATTGAAAAAATAAAAAATAAATTGTTGAGGTGGCAGATTTGCTTAGGTGGGACGCTGCATGTTGATTGCTGATGTGGACATTGTGCATGGCGAGAGAATATGGAGTAGTGGGGAGCAACTTCTTCAGAATGGTAGATTATTTCTTTTATCATTTACCTACTCGAGGACGAGCAGGAATTAAGCTTGGGGATGCTGATACGTCTCCAACGTATCTATAATTTATGAAGTATTCATGCCATGTTTACAACAAATTTTATATGATTTTGGTATGATTTGATTAGAACTAACCCGGACTGACGCTGTTTTCAGCAGAACTACCGTGGTGTCATTTTGTGCAGAAATAAAAGTTCTCGGAATGGGCTGAAAATTTACGATGATTTTTTATGGACCAAAAGAGACCCCCGAAGCACAAGAGTTGGGCCAGAAGAGTCCCGAGGCAACGACAAGGGTGGATGCCCCCCCTAGGGCGCGCCCCCTGTCTTGCCGCTGCCTCGTGGACCCCCTTGACGTGAGACCGACGCCAAAAATTCCTATAAATCAGGAAACCCTCAGAAAGAAACCTAGATCGGGAGTTCCACTGCCGCAAGCCTCTGTAGCCATGAAAAACCAATCGGGAGTCCGTTCCGGCACCCTACCGAAGGGGGAAATCATCACCAGTGGCCATCTTCATCATCCCGGCGGTCTCCATGATAAGGAGGGAGTAGTTCACCCTCGGGGCTGAGGGTATGTACCAGTAGCTATGTGTTTGATCTCTCTCTCTCGTGTTCTTGATTTGGCATGATCTTGATGTACCGCGAGCTTTGTTACTATAGTTGGATCATATGGTGTTTCTCCCCCTCTACCTTCTTGTGATGAATTGAGTTTTACCTTTGAGGTTTCACTATTATCGGATTGAATACTATTATGGATTTGAGAACACTTGATGTATGTCTTGCATGGGATACCCGTGGTGACAATGGGGTGTTCTATTGATTCACTTGATGTATGTTTTGGCACTCAACTCGCGGATTCCCGAGGTGACATTGGGGTAATCTATGCATAGGGGTTGATGCACGTTTTCGTCCTTGTTTCTCCGGTAGGAATCTTGGGGCACTCTTTGAGGTTCTTTGTGTTGGATTGAATATTATGAATCTGAAGTTGTTTGATGCATATCGTATAATTGACCCACGGATACTTGTGGTGACATTGGAGTATCTAGGTGACATTAGGGTTGATTGATGTGTGTCATATGGTGTTATTTTACTACGAACTCTAGGGCTGTTTGTGACACTTATAGGAATAGCTCAATGGATTGATCGGAAAGAATAACTTTGAGGTGGTTTCGTACCCTACAAGCAATTTCATCTTATGTTCTCCATGATAGGAACTTTGGAGTGACTTTTGTCGCACGTTGAGGGATTGTTATGTGATCCAATTATGTTATCCTTGTTGGTAGAACTTGCACTAGTGAAAGTATGAACCCTAGGCCTTGTTTCTAAGCATTGCAATACCGTTTTTGCTCACTTTTGTTACTAGTTATCTAGCTGTTTTTATATTTTCAGATTACAAAAACCTATATCTACCATCCATATTACACTTGTATCACCATCTCTTCACCGAACTAGTGCACCTATACAATTTACCATTGTATTGGGTGTGTTGGGGACACAAGAGACTCTTTGTTATTTGGTTGCAGGGTTGTTTGAGAGAGACCATCTTCATCCTACGCCTCCCACGGATTGATAAACCTTAGGTCATCCACTTGAGGGAAATTTGCTACTATCCTACAAAACTCTGCGCTTGGAGGCCCAACACGAGTCTACAAGAAGAAGATTGCGTAGTAGACATCAGGCGCACCTTCGGCGGACTGCGTAAAAAGACGCCTTATGAGATCACTATTGCTAAATGGACTTGTCAAAAGAATGGGGTACAAAAGCAATGACTTAGACTCGGCGTGCCGGTTTCTTCCTCCCCATAGCAAGGGGGTCTTCCTCCAATTCGTCGAAGAGCTCGGCTCTCTCCGACGACTTGCCGGTAGCCCTGGCCAAGGTCCTCCTCGGCCTCTTCGAGCCCTTGGGCTGCATGTCGTCTTCGGCGTCCTTCGACGCCGCCCTCTTCCCTTTAGGGGGAGGGTTTCCTTCCTCCTCATCCTCCTCCACGTCGTCTTGATGGGCGGAGGAGGCGTGGGTCTTCTCGAACCGGGTGATCGAGGTCTCTCGGGTCCGAGCACTCGCCTTGCCCTTCTGGGACTTCGTCCCCTTGGGGGTCACCACGTGCGGCTCCTCGACGAGGAGCGCCGTGAGCAGGGGAGTTCTCGGCTCCTCTGGTAGTGGGGCTGGGCATCACACTTTCTGCACCCAGGCCAACCACTTCTGCAAATATCAAGCAGAACGATTCATTGGAATCTACCCCTCAATGCAAGAGATAAAGAATTGGACTTGTGTGTTAGAGCACTTACCGGGGGGCTTCGTAGCCATCCTCGAAGTGGCGGCCTTCCCCCTCCTTGGGGATCTTGTCCTTGGCCAGCTTGAGGAGCCGCGTCCACATGCCGACTAAGGAGGTGCAGAAGAAGGCAGAGATGGGGCCCGCGTCATCGGGTTTCCGCTCCCACATCGGGGTGGCCTGGAGTTTGAGCGGGAGGATGCGGCGGTTGAGCATGACGTTGATGACGTCGGCGAGCTGGAGGTTCCCCGTGGCGGACCACCACTTGATCCTCTTGATCATGGCCTCCACCTCCTCTGGGTTTCCCCAGACGACACTTTTCTCCCTCCAGGACTTGAGCTTCTTCGGAGGCTCGGCCAAAAAGGCTGGGACCTCGGCTTGGCCAGGGGCGAGCGGCTCAGTGATATAAAACCACTCCTGCTGCCATTCCTTCACCGTTTCGATGAAGGTGCCCTTGAACCATTCTGCGCCCTGGTTCTTACTGGCCATGGCCCCTCCACACTCCACCAGATCGGAGGTGCTGGACTTTGGCTTGACCCTGAAAGTCTTCAGCCATAGGCCAAAGTGTGGCTCGCAGCGGAGGAAGGCCTCACAGACCGTGATGAAGGAGGCGAGGTGGAGGATGGAGTTCGGGGCCATGTGGTGAAGTCAAGCCCATAATAATACATCATCACACGTACAAAAGGATGCAGCAGGAATCCCAAGCCTCAGATGAGGTGGGGAATGAAGACTACCCGCTCCCCTGGGTTGGGAGTGGACACCTGCTCATCGACGCGGGGAGTGCTGGCGCCGATGTTGGCAGAGAGGTATCCCGCAGCCCGCAACTCTAGGATGGCGTCGTCCGTCACGGTGGAACCGCCCCATTACCCTTTGAGGGTATCAGCCATGGCTGGTGCGGCAAGTTTGGACTCGCAAAGAGAAAGGAGTGTGAGATTGGATCTGGGCGCTGGAGCTAGACGAAGCGGCAGGCGGGGAAATGAGAGCGTGGTTACTGGCGTTGTCCTCTCTTTTGCTCTTATAAGTTGTTGAAAGGCCAAGAGTCCCCCTTGCTGCGCCGATAAAAACGCCACTGCCACAATGGGGGGAAACAAAATCTTGATGATATCCCCGAGAAAACGGACACGATCTCCACCTTGATGGGACGTGCTAGTAAAAGGGCCGCCTCGAGCCACGATTTAGGGGAAGCAGTAACTGCAAGATCCGTCGTGAGGGGAGCCATTTCGGTAAAGTTGTCAGACTAGGTGGAACTATTACACCTAGGTGGTTGGCCTTCAAGGCTAAGTTACCCGATCTCTTCGGGCAGGGTACAAGCTCGGTTGAGCCTCGGCTGACACCGCTCCTTTAAAAGAGTGGGGAACTCATCTGTTGAGCCAAGGACTCCGGATCCGAGATTGATTTCGTCAAGAGTGTCTTCCTTGGCATAGAAGACTAGTTCAGGGGCTACTGACGGTGTCTCAGACTAGGGGGTACTAACCTAGTCACTCCTTAGATTGGGCTGATGGGCCTTCATTCATTCTTAGGAGGGACTCCGGAGGCAGTACGCGGGAGGGAGATCGAGACTTCTTTCACCGAAGACTTGTCGTATACTCCAAGATTTATCCTGCCGCCTTGTGCCTAGATGCCGACCTTGTAACCCTAGATACCATACCTGACGTGTGTATAAGCCGTAGGGTTTAGTCCGTAGAGGGGACATCAACGCAATATCATTCATCTAGCCTTAGAGTTAGACCACATCTTACGATCTCGAGGTAGATCAACTCTGTACACGATACATCTTCATTAATATAAACAAGAGCAGGACGTAGGGTTTTACCTCCATCAAAAGGGCCCGAACCTGGGTAAAACATTGTCTCTCTGTTCTTGTTACCACCTGTCCGAGATCCACAGCTCGGGACCCCCTACCCCGAGGTCTGCCGGTTTTGATACCGATAACGGTGAAAATTGCGCCGCGCCATAAGGTTTAGTATCGCACGTCTACATGTTATGGTTCTCGTTTTTTTCCTACAATATAATCGTTGTATTATTCGCCCCTGTCATGCTTAAATTCTGGCTTCGCCCATGGCAGTTTATACATTTTTGTATGGATTCGGTAAGTTTTGAAGCTAACTGGGAATGACTTGTGTCAAGACTTTTCTTACACTTCGTCCGCCATTAATCCAGCGGCCTATGGTGAAATTTATTTGCTAACAAAACTTCCTGATGTATGCGCATGGGACTTTCCTGGCATATTGATATATTGTTATTAAAGCATTTTGTTTACCTAGCTGACACTTTGTATGAATTGCTGAATATCTATGTCTGCAATGACCATGTTTGGCAATACCTCAAGATATTCTGTGTTAATGACCCAAAGAAAAAATTCCATGCGAGTATAAAAGGGACTTAAAGAAAAGGGACCCAAATGGAATTTTAGATCTTATAAATATCAAGAAAAAAATAGCCAGTACAACGGATAGACAACTAGACGTAGAACAAACGGAAAAAAGTACACTGAAAATCATATTATAGACTTCTTCTTACTTCAATTGTGTGTCGTCCGTCGGAGATTAAAATTGCATTGAACCAATAGTAAAAGAAAAGGACACCGACAAACACCCTCGCCATACCGGAGACCGATGCCTCACCATCATGGGTGCCCTTGGACCTCTTTTGCACCTAGGGCTGGGCGTTCGGTTTATATGGTTAATTCGGTTTTCTATAAATTCGGTTTTGAGAAAATGAACACCGAAATAGTTACATAAAATTTAGACACCGAACCATATTAACCGAAATATATCGGTTTGGTTTATTCGGTTAACCAAAAAACCGAATTACATGCACCCATCAGTCTAAGTGTCATGACTAATGTGTAGTGTGGGCATTGTACAGAATGCACAAAATAACTAGATCCATGAGACATACATACGCACATTTACTTTTCTTCACCAACTATATTTTTCCGGGGATTCACTAGCTCGTTGACCATCATTTTTTTTACGGGGTTCTCTTTGACCATCGTTGCATCCGAAACAAAGATAAAATATTCCAAATGAATTAAACTAATCATTAGCATGGTGTCAGTATAATTGTGAGATTGGAACTAAGCATTGTATGGTGTTACGTATATTGACATATAAGAACTTTCATTTTAGAATGTTTTAACACATTCGAACTTGACGAAGCCAGGGAAGTATACGTGACCAGCCGGCCGGATGTCGTGGCAACCGTATATTAGTTTTCGTTAGGAAAACATATATTAGTTAAATATATGATTGTGGAGCAGCTATTGGGTTAGGCTGATCAGCACATTAACTCGGCTGCTGGCTGTTGCGCTTGCATTTATGGTAACTAGCCAAACTAGGATACGGACAGATCGGTTTCTTCGGTGAATTCGGTTTCTTAGCGATGGAAACCGAACATGACACCGAACACCGAATAGCGACCATATTTCATACCGAACCATACAACCGAACACCGAATAAACTGACAAATCGGTTAAATCGGTTCGGTTTGGTTTGGTTTTTCGGTCTTCGGTTTTGAAGTGCCCACCCCTATTGGCACCTGCGGTGCTCCTCCTCCCACGGTCTTTGTGGTTAAGGAAAATAAATACTCGGGCCTGTTATATAAAGTGCTGGTTGTGGAAGGCATATAAATAAAGTATGGAAAAAATCAAGGCTTTTAAGTATGTCGGACACATTTAAATAAAGTTCTCTTAAATGGCGATCCTTCAAGATGTTCAAAATTCATAGCCCAAGCGTTCCTCAGAAGTTGCAAAGATAGTGTCCTTTGTTGTGCGCAAGAGTCGGCCGACCCATAAAAGAAACTTTTAAGGAAAGTTCTTTTGTGGCACCGGCAGAAGGACTTGTGAGTGAAGGCCTTTTAAAGAAGAGCCATCTTTGGGGAACGTGGCTATTCAAATCCCGAGCTCATGTGAGCTCGGATGAACAGAAAATCAAAAAATAGAAAAAAGTCTGCATTTTTTTGTGTGAAATATTGTCAAATGTTTTGGTGGCTTATAAAATTTCATCAGCAGATCACAATGGTGGAAAATGTGGGAAAAAACAAAATTGATGCTCCAAAATGTTATTTTCAAACACATTTTGGAGCATCAAATTTTTTTTTTGCCATGTTTTCAATGAATGCCATTTCATGATGAAATTTTGTAAGCTATCAAAACATTTGTTAATGTTTCACACACAAAAATTCAGATTTTTTTTAATTTTTTCTATTTTTACTGTTTACATGAGCTCGGGATTAGAGCAACACTTTTGCATCTTTGATGGACTTTACTCTTATACATCGAGTCATTTATGGCAATCAAAGAAGAACTTTCGAGCGTACAACATTCTTTTGGGATTTTTATCTTTTACGCCGAGTCCTTTTGTGGCATTGCTAGAAGAGCGTTGAGTGCATGCTTATTGTTGTGTCGTCGGCGTCCGTGTGTGCTGCTGTGTGTGCGCGTGCGTGCGTGCCCAGCGTCGCCGGGTTGCCGTGGTGCGTGTGTGCTACTATGTAGTGTGCTCCCTGTCTTCCAAAAACTGGTTGCATACTATGCGCTACTACTAGGAAGTGGATTTTTCCTAATTCGGCGCACACACTCACCACGCCAGGGCCGAGGCAGCTCGGGAGCGCGTGAACTCAGCAGTACGCACGCACGCCGGCATTTTCTGACCTCTTCTCTCCCCTCCCCTCACGGCTGTGGCCACCGCCACCGCCCCCAGGGTAGAATCCACACACACGCCTCGACACGGTGTTGGCCCTGCTGCTGCTCTTCCTCGCTGCCGCCCTAAGGACATCACTGACCACGACGTCTTTCATTGTCTCCACCCCGGCCCCATGCATCAATCGCTGGAAGCCTGGAAATCTCAGTCCACTGGTACCCTCTATCTCTCCCTGTATGTATCTGCCTCTCGATCAGGAAAGTGGATGAAGAGGGAGCGAGGAGAGCCAAACCTAGCATTGGAATACGGTACTCCAAGTAGGAGACGACGACGTAGGAGAAGCGGCATGAGTCGCGGCGGCGGGCGCGCTCCCCCTTGTGCGCGTAGGGGCACGCCGTCCAGTCGTGGCTGCACGGCTGCGGGCATCGCCGCACCTTGTACTCTTACAACCAGAAGTCATCAACTTTTAGTATAAATCATCCCATCCTCAACATTCTTTCACAGCCATGGCCTAGCTACATAAATTGTCCATGAGGTTCTAGTTTTAATCAATATGGTTAATCTATTGGAGAGTTTGTTGTGTTTGATCAAGGACGCCTTGGAACTGGACATGTATAACACGGTGGCGCAAGCGAATGGCGGGGTCATGTACTAGCTAACATTGGGGGCGTGGGCGCACGAGGGGCAACCGCTGTGGGCATCCATGTCGGCAATATATGTAGCTAGACATGGTTGTGAAAGAATATTGAGGATGGGATGATTAGACTAAAAGCTCTGGGCAATATATGTAGCCAGCCACGCTCTGAATGAATGCTGATGATGGGGGGGATGATTTAGCTCTACAAACCATGCAAGGTTACTGTGTATGGAGATGTGTGATATGCGTCTGCGTGCTCGTGGATATATATAGCTCTACGAGGTGCAGTGCTTTGCATTGGGTTTGCCAGCTATTTTGTCTCGTACCCATTTCTTTTTGGTGTAAAGATAATGGAGACATTTGGGTGTTTGTACATTCTCTAGTAAGGCTTCCTAACTGACAACTAGATTTTGGACCCTTTCTCCCCTTGAAAAGTAGACTTTTTGTGAGGGGCTAGGTTATTCATTTTGTTTTGTGGTGGTAGGGATGAGCTATTTGGCTGTTGCCTATGTGATAAGATGAGTTGTGCATACTGTGGGTGTTTATGTAGCCTTTGGTGTGGTGGGTCATCTCGAGCAAGGGCGCATTTGGATGTCCACACAAGCCCTTTGGTCTAAACTCATAAATAACGTCTTTCTACTAGGTTCAAGTGATATCTCTGCACAATTTGGTAACTAAACATATTATTAATTATTTCCTCATAAATTGCAATGAATTCCGTTACCCCTTAATTCATCACCACAATTCAGCGAGCACCTCAACTTCCTCCTATAAAAGTACCATTCTTGCCGTTGCAGCCCTGTTTTGTGCTGATAAAGCATCACACTTGTCTCCATGTATGCAGCTTGCCCACGGCAATAGAAAGAGCTACACATCACCAATTATAAGAAGCTTACCATTTTCTTGCAGCAGGTGCCTATCAAAGAAGAGGAGATGGATACAGGTTCAGAATCTGACATTAAGGACAGTATAACCGCACCTAATCCCTGCCCTCACAGCGATTTGGGTTTTCGGACGTCCGTTTTCGCGATACGGATGTTCTGTCATGTGAAAAACGACCTGTACCACACTGTGTGTAATCTGGCCCAGCTGTCCTGTGGGCTGCTGCTCCAGAGGCCGAAATCAAGCCCTCTGGTTAACTGGGCCGTTGGCCAGCCCACTCTGACGCTTCGCTAAAGCCTCGCTAAAGAGGTGCAATCCTGGGCTTCGCTAAAAGTGATCCACCGAAGGAGATCGATCGATCGTCCCTCGCGAAAAAAATTATAGTTCGCTCGAAAGAGAGGCCCCTTTCCCCTGTCGAGCTCTCCTCTTCCTCTGACCTAGACGGATCGCGCCGCCGCCGTTGCACCGTTTTGATCTCCACATCACCGTCGTAGTACCCTCCGCTCCCACTCTTTCTCCTACAAATCGCTCGGCACTTCGAATCCACATCGCCTCCAGAAACCCACCCCAGCCCCAATGGCGAAGACGGCGAGGTACGACGACGACAAAGACGACGAGGCGGTCTCCTCCTCCTGCGAAGTGCAAAAGGACCTGTCCGACGCCGGCGGCTCCGAATCCGGCTAGGAGGGGGAAAGGGGCGAGGTGGATGAGGAGGTGGACGAGGAGGAGATCGAGGCCGTCACAACAAGTGCGGGCGCTGACGAACAGGCTGACAGCGGTGCTACCGCTGCGGGCGGAGAAGAAGATGAGGAGGAGCCAGAGTCCACCTACGACGACGAGGTGAGCGAGGGGTAGGGTTTGGGTGCTCGATTTAGAGGGCTTCGATGATAATCAGTTTGGTTGATAGTTATCTGCATCCGGTTTGGAGTAATTTAGAAACATTCTCTACATCACCGGCCTTTCTTGTGGGCGAATGGAGCAGCTGCACGGCAACCACGTTACTCCGGTAAGTTTGCTCCTTCTCTTCATTGGGAAAGTAGTCCTCTGCCTGATGTGCTCTTATTATCTTTTGAATAATTAGTTATTGAATTGTTCTAGCAATAGCAGATGAAGTATTGCATTTATGCAAGAACGAACAATGTAGAAAAAGGAGAGATCCACTTATATCTGTTGAGAGAAGCACAAGTATAGAAAAGCTACACTGATTTGTTGAATTATTTCTTTCCGAGGAACCTCAAATTAAGGGATCCATCAGTGAACAATATTCATTGTAGAGATTCCATTGCAAATTATTGATAAAAAAGAACTCCATTTTTCTGGACACAGTAAACATTATTTGGAAAGCCATTGGCTGAAATACCTACCGTCTAGAAGGTGACATATGCTAATACTGTATTTTAGGTAAAAATAGTATCTCAATTATCATCTTCGAGAAGTTTTAAAAGTTTTTAATAGCATGCAACAGTTTGTATATGACGTAAAGCTTTATGTCATTCCTCTTGAATCCTCCAATAGCAGACTTGAAGAACATTATAACTCTGAATGACTGAGTAAGGCATGTTTTGTAACTAGCATACTCTAGACCAAAAAGTTGCTAACTGGTGCTTCATTGTTCTTCGAACGCTCATATTCAGAAATTTAACACATTTTTTTGTTGGTTTGCAAGTTTAATATCATAACAGTGGGCACTTATTGGACTGATATCATGATATTTCTGATTACTAACATGTATACTATTTTGCATTATGCACACATATTACTTTGTTCTATCAAAAAATGTACTTTATTTCTAATCAATAACCTATCCATTCCCAATACCTTATGTTTTTTTTTGTTTCACTCATTGAGGCAGATTCTGCAACCATCATATTTGCAAACCATCTTGGGTCAACTCATGTTTCTAGATGCAGTGCAAACTATTATTATTCATTCAGATCTTGTTTGTGAATTTTGTCTACACAAAATATACTCCCTGGAGATCATACTCGATTAGGCATGAGGGAACCTGGGTGATTAACGTTCTTTCATTTTAGGACAATATATGGTGATTAGGCATGATACATTTTGACACCTTGAGCAAGTTGTCTGGTTTGTGATGCATTTAAATGAAGGAATGAAGAAAATAGAAATAGTGGCGAGATCCCTAATTTCACTATTGTCCTTGTCTGAAGGAAAACTAATGTTGATTGATTCACTGGTATAAGTAAGTCCACATCTATCAATTAGAAGGAATGCCGACCACTTAAGCTTATACTCTATGCAAAATATTTGAAGTTGTTACTAAAGCAAAAATGCAATATTTGTTTGCAGATTCATGAGTCATCTGCTATGGAAAGATAAAAGAAAGAAGAGCAGATAATTACATTGTCATCTGGCCAACCTAATTACAAGAAACCATGCATTGATAGAAAAGCATGCGATCATAACCTTTCTGAGGATAGGGTGCAGTTCATGAGATATCTTCCTATATTCATCTGTACCATTGATGATGCCACAATCACCTTTGTCTGACAGCCCACCATAATATTACTCCTATATTGTCGTCTATGTTAAATTTCCCTCTTCCTTTGATTTTTCCACACTTGATATTATTTTTTTAATAGAGTTTTTTTTATTCAAGTAGAACTTTATCGCACATCCATATGAACATTTATTAATTTCTGTCATTTTAATGCAAGCCTGTATGTATATTGTTGTGATGAATAGCATGTTGGCTGAGGTAATCTAAGGCAATAATGTCCATGGTTGCGGTAACTCTGGTCTTTCATACGGCAAGTGTTATGAAAGTATTTTTCTATTGAGATTGCATCTCAGGCTGTGAGATGGCTATTGATTCATTTCAGATTTTACACATGCTCTAGCTACCCATGAGCAATCCAAACTCACTGTTGTATCCATATTTATGTGATGTGTAGATGAAACCAAACAAGTGGCGCACATTTGTTACAACATTATTTTGTTAATGTCTAACATGTTGTTAGTTTATGATCTTATGTTTGATCATTTTGCAAAATATTAAAGAAACTCCTATCATTTTAATGGAGAAATGGATGGGTGTGGCAACGCGTGCCATCAATGCATCCAACTTATATTACATATCTGTTCAGTTCTACCACAACCTTTGTTTATTGTTTTGAGTTGTCTCGTTCCCAGATAGAGACAAATTAAATTCAAGACATCCATTCAAAATTAATTCACAAGTTTTCAGAAAGGAAACCACTCTAGCTTAGTGAAAAGAGCTAAGATATGGAGATGCAATTGACTAATGTCTAGAGGCATAAATAATTCCGGTAACAAAAGCATGCCAGATAGACTGAGGGGTGTATATGAAATTCAAGATGGTGGGGATTTCTTACATGGTGTTAAAGGATAATGTGTACACAGTACTGTCATGTAGTGTATCTCTTTTTATGCAATCTGTTTTTCCCACGAAAATAAAATGAGTCGGTACCAAGGAACACAATATTGCTTAACCGAAGTTTTAACATCTGAGCAGAACATTTTCATCCGAGATGAGTTGAAAACACTTTACTCTAAACAATAGTATCACAGTTGTTATTTACCTTTCTCGATGTTTGAGGACATGTTGTTTATGTCTTGTCAAGTGATATGAGATCCTTTGTTATGTGCAGTTTCCATGGATTCAACCAAAGGGGATGTTTATCTTAAACATTGGGACATTATATCAATATTGCTGAACTGCTTACTTATTGTTTAGTTCATCATGACATAGTTAAGATATATAACAACAAAAACATCAAGCACTCAAAATTTTGACTAATAGGATTATTTTGTTAACTCTTTTACTATCATCCTCTTAAAGTTTATGATGAACTTGCTCAAATGTCAGAATGGAACATATCAAGAAGTCCGACAACAACTTTTAATTTCCTAAAACTGTTTCGTTTTGGTATTGCCGCTAGGGTCCAATGCTTACACTGCCTACCCCAAGTTATCCCTATGCAAAGCCTTTTTTTAACTCATTATACAAAGCAGATACAAATATGATCCCATGTATGAGTAGCGCTGGATCACCATCCATTTTGGTAGATTACATAATTGTCTCCTTTGTATGAATGCGTTATGTAGAGCACTAAATTGTTTGAAGAACTAATACTTGAATTTGCATGCTGCCATATATTATGTAAAGAAATCGCTTTACTGTAAAAATTGACGGGCACAGCAACGCGCGTCATCGATGATCTAGTAGTCTGTATTAGTGCTAACCGATGCAAACACGCAAAGAAACATATGATTTCACGTGCCGGCAGCCAATAGACGATCTACAAAAAAAGTAAGTGAAAGTGCTAGTTATCGACTAGAGGGGGGTGAATAGGCAATTTTTATAAAAGTCTTCAAGACAGGTAATGTCTTCGAAGACAGACAACCAAATAACACCTACACAGTATGCAGCGGAAGATAACTACACTAGCCATGCCATAGTCAAGGAGACAGAACAGATTAAGTACAAAGACAAATTGCAGCTAGGTAGAACAGATCGGAATTGGAAGATAGTATGGAGCCAAATATGCAATCAGAGAGAATGTATTCACACAATGAAGTCAAACAAAACAGGCAAGCAATGACTTCACCAAGCTAAATAGTAAGTAAAGGATTGAAGTGATAGAACCAGTTGCTTGACGAAGACAAGGATTTGATAGACCAGTTCTAGTTTTTGTGACAACTGTACGTCTGGTTAGGGAGGCTGAGATTCAACTCAGAAGACTACGTCTTCAACTTATTCCCCTTGAGCTAAGGTCACTTAGTCCTCGCCCAATCACTCAGGTAAGTCTTCAAGGTAGACTTCCAAACCTTCACAGACTTCGTTCACCGGCGATCCACAATTACTCTTGGATCCTCATAACGCGACGCCTAACCGATTGGAAGATCACAGTCTTCATGTGTAATAAGTCTTCAAATCACGCAGACATAAAGACTTCAGTGATGCCAAACACTCTTTGGACTCTGGGTGTTTTGGGCTTAGTCCTCGTAAGAATTCTCTCTCAAAGGCTTCGGAGGTGGGTTGCTCTCAAACGACAAAAGTCGTGCACTAATTCTGAGCAGCCACCAATTTATGGTGTAGGGGGTGGGCTATTTATAGCCAGGAGGCAACCCGACATGATATGTCCGAAATGACCCTGGGTCATTGGGGAACCGACACGTGTTCTACGGTCGGATTTCAAACACACGTGGCAGCTTGATTTGGGCTACAAGTAAGGCCGACTTATCCAACTTAGGATAAGATTTTCTCTCATTGTCTTCACTCGAAGACATAGGATTTGGGTTGAGCATCACGTCAGTTTTCTGACTTTGTTCACTTGAACCCCACTTGACAGTTCGGTGGTTCCTATGACCCAAGAAAAAAGAAAATGAAACTACGAAAAAAACTATGTCTTCGCACTCCATTGTCTTCAAGCGAATGTCTTCATGCATCATTATCTTCGACACGAATGTCTTCGCAGACCATCAATGTCTTCATACATTTTTAGGGGTCATCTTCGATGGGTAAACCGAATCAATAGGGACTTCTATCTGTGTTCTCCTGTGAATCTCACAAACACATTAGTCCCTCAACCACGTTTGTCGTCAATACTCCAAAACCAACTAGGGGTGGCACTAGATGCACTTACAGTAACCCCGCATAAAAATGTAAATTTTATTTCTCTTATAAAATGCTCTTTCATCAGCACCTGCATATGCAAGGAAGAGGATCAGTTTAGCTGCTGGACAATACATTATCCCTGGTAAGAAACTACTTACCCTATTTAAACAAGATGAGCTCAGTGAACATTAGTTGCCCGCTAAATTCAATAGGAATACGAGGACATGGGCATATAGATGAGCTCAGTGAACATTTCCTGCTCGGAAAGAAGGTGACACTATGCCCGCTTAATTTCCATTATGTATTATGCCTGTACCATGAGGAAGACGTTTGCGACAGCTGGCCAACGGATGGTAATCCCTTTAAAATTATTAGGTTGTTTTTATTGTCCTATGCCATTTCCATACTACATAGTGATCAGCTGATCCATGTATCAAGTACTACTCCGTCCAATAATGTAAGACATTTTTGCAAGTACTACATGCATTTGAAAGGTCCTAACAGTGCACACAAGGAAAGAAAAACCATACTGTGTAGGCATTGACACAAGCATCATAAGACAACATGATCATGAAACTGTTCTTAAGCCATAGACAAAAAAAAAATCCTACTTCTCTCCAAGCACTCACACTAGGAAGAGATTCCCATTCCTTTCTAAATGAAGTTCATGTGCTGCCCACCCAAGCAATCTTCTTGAATTCTGCATTTTGCCTAACATCACATGCTAAGAGTCAAGTGATATGGAAGATAGGATACGCTCTCTCCAACAAATGCAAGCACCATCAACTAGAGTGATTATGGCCAAGCAGATGGACATGTTTAAATATCTCATATCTTTTCAAAAGTATGTAACAATGCCTTTGCTTCAAGCATTATAGACCGAAATTATAAAGTGGTTCGTGTCTATCCGCGCAACATCATATATGCTCTCGGAGAAGTATTAAATAAAAATAGGAGGGTTACCAACGGAGCTCTACAGCCCAACTATCATAGAGGACAGTCTGAGTCCTTATTGCATGCTTGATATGACAACAAGCAGCATCAGGTCGTTGACTCTCCTGATGTCTACTACTCCCTTCGATCCATATTATTTGTCTCTCAAACGGATGTATCTAACACTAAAATACATCTAGACACACCCATTTGAGCCACAAGTAATATGGATCGGAGGGAGTACTACAAGTGCACCATATGGACAAATGAAAACATAGATATGCTAGACAGAATAACTATATTTTTCATAGGATTTAGAGTGCCTCTATGGGTTGAACATGCTGCTATTTTACGCCAATGAATATTGGCTTTGTAGCACTTAAGACTGCACCATATTTTATATGTTCATCACAGGCGAACAACCTATGCTTGTAAGTGGCACAACGTTCATCATTTCATGATCTGTAATAGACCCTACATTAGTTATGATTTCTTTCCGGCTTCATTTATCTCTTGCGCCAACGACGCAACGGGTGGAATCTAGTTAATGGAAAAGAAGCTGGGGAACCCAAAAACCTGCAGGGATGATGACGATCGGCGAGCTGCGTATCGGCCTCGGTATCTACGGGGTGAACATGTAGAAGTGCATGCTCTAGCCAATGCAACCAAAAGACCGGTCTGATGGAAGAGACTAGGCAGCACATTATACGTCAACAGAACACATGCCCAGCCGTGATTCAGGGCCAACTGTTGACACAAACCCTCCGGTGACGAATGTCAAGCAGCCTCCGATGACACAAACGCCAGACGGAGGGAGACAAACTCGACACAAATGAGGAACCCTACACACACAACGCCTGCACCCAGGAGAAAATCAGTTGCTTTGCACGATACACTCCTTGATAACTAGCAAGACTACATTCTGGCTGTGCCCCTCACCGGCCGCCTCTCTCATTAACTCAAAGCGCAACATATATATACAGAGGACCCATACACGTACTGGCCAGCCACTTCTCTCGGCAACTAATCCCACTAATCCATGCATGCACTAACTGGCCTTATCCTGCTCCTAGAATCACTCTAACGGCCACAAGACTCGGCCGCCACGCACATGTCCACACCTAACCAGCTAACATCTTTGTGCATGCAGCTAACACACACATGCACGAACTATTTTTTTCATGGTAATACACATGCACGAACTTCTTTTTTTTTTTTTGCATTCCAACCTGAGAGCTTTTATTCAACAAAGGCACTCCTAGCATCATCAGCCAAAAGGCTGGTGAGTAGAAAGGATGGTCTAGATCCGATCCAACTTTCGGTGACCATCAGTGTGCATGCATGTTTAGCACAAAGGTGGGCCGGTACGTTGGCTGATCTGTTTACATGTTGAACATCGAAAAAAGAAAAAAAGGAAGCTAGCTCTCCAATTTCTAAAAGTAAAGGAGCCACAACAGAAAGACTATTGTGACGAGTGTTCCAGAGATTAACGATCTCCAGGCAATCTGTTTCCATGATCACATGGGAGAAACCGCGCAGGTTAGCAAATATAACTCCATCTCGCAGCGCCATGGTCTCTCCAATGAACGAATCCGATATCCCCAGATGGGGTTTACTCCAAGCACCCAACAAGGCAGTACTGGAACGTGCAACACCTCCCGCTCCTACCTTATTGAAGTCCAAACTCACAGCCGCATCGGTATTTATTTTGATTACCCCCTCCTCTGGAGGTGTCCACCCAAATCCTGGAAGCACCGAAGCATGTGAGTGAGGAATATCAAGCAGAGCCAAGTCCTCGCGAATCCGCCTAACCGAAGTAAACGGATCAAGTTGATCATCATCCTGAGTGACTCTATTTCTAGAGTGCCATATAGCCCACATCACTGAGATCATCTGAGCCCTTTCAACATCATAGAAACTCCCATCACAAATAATGTCACGGGACCATGTATCAGGGTGCAAGCGTGGCCTTCGGAGATTGAACATTGCAAACGCTTGTTCCCGGAACAACTTGGCATGAGAGCAATGCACTAGGGCGTGCATTAGATCTTCATCCATCGCATAGCAAATATTACATCGACTGATGACTTTGATATGGCGGTACCTAAGGGTGCATTCATCGGGAAGGATTCCATGCACAACTCTCCACCAGAATACACGCACCTTTGGCAAAACCTTGAGCTTCCATAGCGACTTCCACATCTGTTCTTCAGTCTGTGAGGTACCGGTAACCGCCCCTTCCTCTAGAGCTGCACGCTCTTTTTGATTCACGAGAGCACGGTATGCCGATTTGACAGAGTAAATGCCGCTTCTTTCATGGGCCCAAGCAAGAAAATCATCACCACCACCCGCACGTAATGGGACATTAAGTATAGCATCAGCATCGGGTGCAAAAAAAACATCCCGGATCAGCTCTCGACGCCATGACCAATTGTCTGTATCAATGAGCTGGTCCACTGTCTCAAGCGTCGTCCCACCTGGTACAACCATGGGGGGATAAAGTGTCTAGACCTGGAATCCAGCTATCATGCCAAATGGAGATAGTAGTCCCGTCTCCCACCCTTTTAATCAGACCAACTTTGAGCACCTTCCTGCCAGCTACGATCGCTCGCCAAATGGCAGACGACGTCTTCGGCACCGTGGCCTCCATGAAGTCCCGTCCGGAAAATATCGGCCTTTATAACCCTGGTGCATAGCGAATCCGGGTTAGTAATGAACCTCCAGCCATGTTTTCCGAGCAGCGCCAGGTTGAACAGCTGCATGTCACGAAAGCCCATACCCCCTCGAGCTTTCGGAGAGGCAAGTTTATCCCACGCCACCCAACGCAAAGATCGACGGTCAAGGGATCCACTCCACCAAAATTTGGCCATACTAGCAGTCAAACTTTTGCACACCTTTTTTGTTAAAAGGAAGCAACTCATACTGTACATTGGGATTGCTTGAATTACTGACTTGATAAGTGATTCTCTCCCAGCACAAGCTAGAAGTCTCTCTGCCCAACCATTCATTTTACTCCGCGATCGCTCACCAATATGATCAAAAGTACCACTGGAAATCCTCCCAACCGCTGTTGGTAATCCAAGATAACGATCGTTGAAAGCCTCCACTTGGATGCCTAGTAACAATTTCAGTTCATGCCTTCTGTCCACTGGAGTATTTGGCGAAAAGAAAACTGCACTTTTATCTCTATTAACAGACTGGCCGGAGCATGAAGCATAAATGACCAAGATTTCGTTCAGCCGGACCACGCTCTCTTGCGTTGCACTGATGAAGATAAGACTATCATCAGCAAATAATAAGTGACTCACCCACGGTGCCCGAACGGACACTCGGATGCCTCTGTCTATATACGGGGAACCATAGGAGTTCAACAGAGATGTGAGTCCTTCTGCACATAAGAGGAAGAGAAAAGGAGATACTGGATCTCCTTGACGCAAACCACATGACGGTGTAAAATACGGCAAAAGTTCTCCATTAACTCTTATTGTAAACCGGACCGAAGAAACACACTTCATTATTAGTGAAACAAAATTCCTGCTGAAACCAAGCTTAGTCATGATTGCCTTGAGATAATGCCATTCGACTCGGTCATAGGCCTTCATCATATCTAACTTGACAGCACATGAGTAATTCTTCCCCTTCTTCCGCCTTCTCATTGTGTGGACGCTCTCAAAAGCTACCACAACATTATCAGTAATCAACCTGCTGGGGACAAAAGCACTTTGCTCCTCGCCAACCATTGTGTCCATCAGCTCTTTCAAGCGGTTAGTAATCATCTTAGCCCCAATCTTGTAAGGCACCGGACACAACGAGATGGGTCGGTATTGAGCTATGCACTGAGGGTTGCGTACCTTTGGTATGAGTGTGATCGATGTGTCGTTGAACCCCAAAGGTAGCTCTCCACCATTAAGAAAACCCAGAATAGCTGGCACTAGGTCTCCTTGAAGGATATTCCAATGCCTTTGAAAAAAGCCCGCGGTAAACCCATCAACTCCCGGAGCTTTTGATGGTGACATTTGAAAAAGGGCCGTACGGACCTCCTCCGGTTCATAGGGTTTATCCAGCAACAGATTCATATCTCCCGTGACGCACTCAGGGACATACTGCAGCAGCTCGTTCATATCGCTATAGCCTTGCGAGGAGTACAAATTCTGATAAAATGACTGCACTTCCACCAAATCTTCTTGCTCAAACGCACACATTGATCCGTCCGCGCGTCGAAGATTGAAAATTCTATTCATACGCTTACGCTGCGCCGCTTGCGCATGATAATAAGCCGTATTACGATCACCTTTCCGGAGCCAAGGCACGCGAGAGGGTTGTCTCATCCATACCTCCTCTTGCCTCAATGCCTCACGTAGTTTCAGCACTGTAGCCTTCTCTTCATCGTTCGGGCCTCTGCCAATAGATTGCTTCCTCAAGCTTTCAAGTTTTGATTGTAGTTTCTTCACCTTTTTGGCAAGGCATCCAAACTCCTGGGGACCCCACGCTCCAAGGTCGCTTTGGAGCTTATGTAGAGTGTCCTGAATTCCTGCGAGTCCCTGTCCGGCATGGTTTCTTTTCCACGCCTCAGCAACAAAATTATCGTACTCAGCATGGGACTGCCAGACATCCTCATAAGGAAACAGTTTTGGCCCCCGACGTGATTGAACTTGTTGTGACTCAACCAACACAAAGCAGTGATCTGATTCCACCGCACTAATGTGGCGAACACGCACAGGGTCAAACCTTTGTAGGAACTCCTCGTTCGCTACACCTCGATCAAGGCGGGCTTTAACACTCATCGCCCCCCCCCCCTTGCTTATTATCCCACGTGTACGGTACCCCTGAGAACCCAAGATCCTGCAGGGAACAATCTTCCAGTGCTTCCCGAAAAGCTAACATTTGCAATTCCAACCTCGCAGCCCTGCTGAAATGTTCAGTACCAAACAGTGTCTCATTGAAATCTCCAAGGCACATCCATGCCTGGTGCGGTATTGCATGCAGCATTCTCAAGTAACGCCAACTATGGTGCCTATCTTCTTTCCTTGGCGAGCCATAAAAACACGTAAACCTCCATTCTGGAGCAGACAAATCAGCTTTCTGGACCAAAACATCAATGTGTCCAGAACTGTAGTTTTTTAACTCGACCTTCACATCACTAGACCAGAACAAACCAATTCCACCGCTTAGACCTGCACTATCCACCGCAAAGCATCCCGCAAAGCCAAGACTTTGTTGCAGAATCTCCACCCGTCTAGCCCTGATCTTCGTCTCCGAAACGAAGAGCAAAGCGGGCCCTTCTTGCTTCATTATTTTCCGAAGCTCTCGAACTGCCTCGGGGTTCCCAAGCCCCCGGCAGTTCCAACTCAGGCATTTCATGGCTCCTGGCAGGGCTGACCAGCAGCCACTGCCGAATTTTTAGAGGATGGGGGAGTGGGCTTCTTCTTCTTTGGTTCTGGTTCCTTAAGTTTTGTGTGTGCACCCCCATCTCCATCTACACCACCCGAGCCATCAATTCTCTGAGCTGTAAACACCACCATATCAGTAGGAGCTCCATCTGGATTTGTCATATTTCTAGGACTTGGTAGAGCCAGAGGGTCAACCCTACGATAAACTTTTTTCATTCTGCGGTCCTCCCTTTCTTTTATAAATAGATTTCTTCTTTGGGGAGTTGACCTCCTCATCCCCACGAGGCTTGCTATTCGACGAGGCTGCATCTTTCTTACTTGCTGCAGAGTTCTGAGTTTCCTTAGACGAGCCATCACCCGAACCAGCTCCCTTCCTGTCCTTCGGCGCCCGCAAGCTTGTGGTAAAAGGCAAATCTCCGTTCTCATCACGGGTGCCCGGAGTGGGACAGAATAGATCAGAGTGGCCAAGACGACCGCACGAGAAACAAAAATTCGGGACGTGCTCATATTGAATATCGTACCAGTCCCTAGACATCCTCTTTGCTGAATCAATCAGAATCCAACGCCGCAAGGGTTTATTGACATCAATCGTCACCCTAGCTCTCAGAAATCCCCCCACAGGATCAAAGTGGACAGACGTCGCATTGTCATCTATCTGTTTAGCAACCTCTTTCCCCCAACGATCATTCTGCAAGTTGAAAGGCAGGTTTGGAACCCTAGCCCACAACTGAAGTTTTTCAAACTTTAGCTCCGACGGCCTCATGCAGTCATCAAAATCCGCCAGAATTACTGCATGCCTGCTCACATGCCACGGCGATCCTTCTCGCACGCGATCGCGATCACGGCGATTCTTGAAGTACGCCACAAAGGTGTTCTCGCCCACCGGCCTGAAGAACAAACCCCTAGGGTTTCCCCACGCCGGCCTCAACGCATTAGCAATGGTTTGGATAATCTTTCGGTGTAGAACCTTGCCAGCGATTGACCACTTCTGCGGGACTCCCTCCTCGAGATCATCAACCACCAGAGGCGTAGCTTCTTCATCGGTGAGATCCAGCTTCCCCATGGCCTCCTCCATCCGTGCCCTCGCCGCCCTTGGGGATTGAGCCCCCCTCGAGCTTCCGCTTGGATCTGCAGACGTAGCCATCTCCCAGACCAAAGATTGAAGCGCCCCGCCGACGAGATGTCAGCGAGCGCCGCCGTTTCTCCACCGAAACCCTAATCGCCTCTCAAGGGGGCTCCTAGTTTTTCGGGGAACCCCCACACATGAACTGATAACGGTACACATGCACGAACTAGATAACTAGATAATTCACTCCATGCAGATATTTGACCGGATCACCCGGCTACGTACGTATGGCACACACATCATGCCAGACTACTCAACGGCTCTGCGCATCCGGTGTGTGCCGGCCAACTCCGAGGTGGCCTCGGCAAGCACGACGAGCTGCTTGGCGGTCATCATCCACACGCTCCGTTGTTGGGAACCGGTGGGCAGCAGCCGGACCACGTCGACGGCGTCCATGGCCGCCAGGTCATGCGCTGCGGGAAGCGGAGCCTGTGCCGCACCTCATGCGCGTTGTCGAAGACCTCGGTCCTGGACCGAAGCAAGGCATCCCACCATGCGTAGCCCACCTAGTCCTGGCTCTGGAGGACGCTCCCCCGCGGCAGCGCGGTGGGGCGCAGGCGGCCGAGGTGCTCGCCATAGAGGGAAGCAGACACGGCCGGCGCTGCAGTGGACCTCGTCCTGGCGCCCGAGCCCGATGATGGCCCTCCCGAGGTCCATGGCGGGGATGACCGGCTGGTCGAGCGGGTCTTAGATGCCAGGGTTGCAGGACGAAAACACATTACTCGATCAATCGTGTTGTGGTTGCGCCGATGAGTTGCGGACGCTGGGCAAAGGGAAGTCTTTCCTCTGCCTGCAGAGCATGGTCCGCTTGACGGTAATTGCTAATTGCACATTGGACGCTGGATTCGATTAATCTTCATAGTTTGATTTAATCAGGTGGGACTAATCCGGTGATGGTAATCTGTCTGTATGCATTCATTGGGTGGCATTATAATAAGAAAGAAAATGTTTGCCTTTTATACGTATACAGATCTGCACAATTTGGTAACTAAACGCATTATTAGTTATTTCCTCATAAGTTGCAATGAATTCAGTTATCCCTTAATTCATCACCACAATTCAGCAAGCACCTCTAATTCCTCCAATAAAAGTTCCATTCTTGCCGTCGTACCTACTCACAGCGGTGCACGCAGCCATCCTTTGCCTGCATATTGCAGTCCCTGCTCGAGCCACTCGCCTCATCCTCAGTTGTAGCCAACATCGCCAACCATTGTCACTGTGATCACTAGGAGAACCATCATACATACGTTTCGTTCTTTCATCACCTGCGCTACACTCCGAGGCAAGCAACATCCTAACTCTTCTCAGATTCCTCTCATTTACCCGATAATCCTTATCTAAAGGACAACTTACTATCGAGTCCCGCTTCGGTACAACCCCCATCACTAAACTTATAAAGGGCAATATGAACTTTTGACAAGTTATACCTGCATTTGTATGTATACACCGTACGTACCCCCGACTGGGCCGGCCCATGGAGGTGGCCGTTGTAGCGATCGCACCCGTACTGTATCGCGGCAATCTAATGTCTAAAGAAAGAACAAAGAAAGTCCTTGCACGGATTCGAACTCAGAACCTGTGGCTCGCAAAGAAGGGCTGCAAAACAGTCGAGCTGAGAAGCATTGGTGACTAATATTGAGGGCACCACTTTAAGAACTAAGGACAACGCATAATCTAGGTAGTTCTTGGATTTTTTCGATCTTTTCTTGGACATTGTGAAGAAAAATTGAAAAATCAAGTAATGTTTCAAAATCAGACAAATGTTGAACAACTCGAACAAACTTTGAAATTTTATTTATTTTTGAAAAACTGTGCTTTTTTGATAGGTTTTTTTTAATCCTAAATATTTTCTAAAAACGCGAACATTTTTTGAGTTTAGAGAACAAAACTTGTATATGGGAACATTTTTGAAATTTTGAACAAATTTTCAAAAGCACAATTTTTTTGAAATTTCTGAAAAATAGTTGAGTTTTAAGAAATTTTGAAAACAGGAACATTTTTAACATTCTGAACAGTTTTCAGAAAACAAGCACATTTTTTTGCATTCTCTTTCACATTATTTGGCCTTTCTTCCCCCCCCTTCGTCCCCCCCCCTCCTCTTTTTTCGCCCTTTTGCCCCCCATTCAACTTTACATTTTTTAAATTTTGAATATTTTTTGGAAACCATTTTTTTGAAATTCTCCAAAATGTTTTAGAAAATCATACATTTTTTTAATATGGAGAAAAAATAATAAATGGGAACTTTCTTTTAACATTGTGAACAGTGTTTAGAGAACAAGAACATTTTTTTGAAAATACCAAACATTTTTTTTAGTTCATGATTTCTTTTGAAAATGATTTTTTTTGGATATTATGAACAACTTTCCAAAAATGAGAACATTATTTGAAATTTCCAAATATTTTCTGAAATCACAACCATTTTTTAAAAAGGAAAATACATTTGAAAAAAAAAGAAATGAAAAATTAAAAAAGTTAAAACAATGAAAATAAACAAAAAATGAAAAATAGGAAAGGAAAGAATAAAAATAAAGAGAAAAAAATAAAACTTGAAAACCAGTAAAAGAAAAGTAAAAAATGCATGGGGTAAAAGTAGACGAGGATCGCTGAGTTCGACGTCGCCGCTGTCGCGGTGCCGGTGTTGGACTGCGCCGGTGACGATCGCCGGAGCTACCAGCAAGGACGACATTTGGGCGTAAAAGTAGACGACAAAGAATTAATGAATACGTATAGGATGGAGCTGAACCCGCCGAGGCATCCAAATAGGCCAACGTGACGGTAGAGAACGCGTTTTGTAGAAAAATGACTAAATAGTCGTTTTTCTATAAACTGACTTTTTGAAATTTTATAAAACTCGGTAGTACTTATCCGCGGTTTAGTTAGACACCCCAAACAAGTTTTTAGGTGGTTGTAACAGAAATCGCGTTTTTAGAGAGCTGGTTCTCTACAAACTCTACATCCAGACAACCCTAAGTAAATTTTTGAACTTATGATTTTTGATTTTTTTTCCTTCAAATATTTATTAAATGTTGTTTAAGGAAAACATTAACTGTTTTCAATTTAATCCCTTTGTATTTGTTAGTTTTTTAAAAACTAAAAATAATAGTTTTGAGTAACTGTTTAAAATATAATTTTAAGTATATTTTCCTTCTAACCTGGCATGGATGTCTATCATGGGCATGCCCACCTGCTTATAAAAGTTGGGGTCATTTCAAGAATGTCCAAAAATACACCATGTTCATCGACATCCGTCAAAGGACCCCAATTTGCTTCGTTGGCTTATATGATTAATTCAAGACACCATGCCATGTTCATTTGGTGTTCGACAATTTTTGCATTTTCTAGAATTTTCTCGGTCAAAAAAGACCGATAAATGGTCGGACGTGTTGCAACTTGCATACGGTGTTGGAAATCATTCAAACCTGACATGGATGCCTACCATGAGCATGTCCGCCTGCTTGGAAAATTAGTGGTCATTTAAAGAATGTCCAAAAATAAACCATGTTGAATGAAGGGGGGTTTGGGTAGGCTAGAATGCTACGTCTGAGAGCACGTTATTTCTCGACATCCTTGAAATGACCCCAAAAAAATTCATGACCTTGTATGGATGATTCAAAGCACCATGTCAAGTTGTTTGGGTTTTCAACAGTAGTTTTCTCTGTGAAAAAAGACCGATAAATGGTGAGATGTGTCGCAAAGTACATACTGTGTCGGAAGTCATTCAAACCTGGCATGAATGCCTACCATAGACATTTCCACCTGTGGAAAAAGTTGAGGTCATTTCAAGGATGTCCAATAAAATCTCCAACGTAGGGTGCCTGGGTAGGCTAGAAGGGTCCGTCTGAGAGCACGCTATTTCTCGACATCCTTGAAATGACCCCAACTTTTTTAATTGACTTGTATTACCAATTGAAGGCACCTTGCCAAGTTGTTTTGATTTTCGACAATTTTTGCGATTTCCTAAGTTTTCTCGCTCAAAAAAGAATGATAAATGGTCGGACATGTCACAACTTGCATACAGCGTTGAAAATCGTTCAAAACTGGCATAGATGCCTATCATGGGCATGCCCACTTTCTTGTAAAAGTTGGGGTCATTTTAAGAATGTCCAAAAATAGATCATGTTCAACTGAGGGGTCCAAGTAGGCAGAAGGCTCCGTCTAAGAGCACATTGTTTGTCGACATCTTTGAAATGGCCTTTTTGTTTGCATAGGAAAATGAACTCAGAGCTGTATTTCCTCTAAAGGCAAGTATAATAGAGACCAGTCAGCAGGCTATAGCATCTGTCATGTCAGGAAAATCATAGCTGGAGGAGAGAGAAGTGAAGAGAGAGAACGAGGCCGACGCTTCACGAGTCGGCCGGGATAGCACAGTCGACGAGAAAAATGAGCCTGCAGCCCAGCCCATGCGAGCGCTACGGCCGCCATTTAACTCGTTCCCACCCAATCACGTTCCTTTCCTTTGCCCCCCCCCCCCCCCCCAGCATGCAAGTATTAAATATATAGCCAATGTTACAGTAATTCTACTATATGAGCATTTTTAACATGACACTACTATAGAGCCAGCAGCAGGCTTTACTATTAGCCATGCTCTAACAGACAATTCCATCCTCTCTTTTGTCTTTAACTAGTAGAGTGCCCGTGCGTTGCCACGGGCTCTTGAAATAGTTTGCAAGAGTTAAATGTTAAATTTCACACGTACAAACAATATAACACAAACAGCTATACCTCTAATACGTTGGTATATTTTGAAGCAAAGCTAATACGGCTGAAGTCAAACAGCTATACCTCCAATACTTTGCTTGACACTGTGACAGCAGCAACACTCCAGGTATTCTCTTTTCACTATCCGTGAGTAGCCTCCTAACTATATTGAAAACAGTTGAAATTCTTCTTCTCAATGCTCTAATGTCTGTATATTTTTTAGTTTTGTTTCTTTGGCAGTGTTGCTGCTTCATAGTTGAACTATATTATAGTAAAAGGGCCCGTGTGTTACAACGTGGACATACATATTTTAGTGGCTAGTTCTAAAAAACCGTATTTTAGTGGCTTCACATTTTCTAAAAGCAAAAAAGTCATGGATTCCATCGTAGAATATAGAAGTATGTGTTTAGAAACCTTGTGCTCAAAACAATATGTTTAGAAACCTCAAAAATAATTTACCAATTAAAAACTTTACTTGCATCGAGTGCTTGAGAATGTGTTTGTCTAGCAGATACTGGTCATGATAATATTTTGAGATAAGGTGAAATTCACTACTCCTATATATGCGATAGGAACCTTGTGCACTCGATGTCTCATCATATAGACACCCATCTCGAGAACCATTTCAAAACTAAAGAACGTACGCCATCATTGCGTACATGATTCCTCCCAGTATTTTTTTTCCACTGGTCATACAAAATACAACCACAAATTTCCATATATCTATGGTAGCAGTACTCCTTGTACTGCTTGCTATCATGCTGTGCTACTTAACCAAATATAGCTATCAGTAGTTGGAAGATTTATTGGTTCAAACATATCAGCATACTTGGAAAGCATAGGCATACTTATATATCACCCTATAAGTAACTGGGAAGAAGCAACATCACCTCAATTCCTTAACTTCCGTGTTCAATGTTGGGCTGATACCGACCCATCTAGCAAAATAACAGCTGGAGTTTTACTGTCTACAAAAACAACTGAAATCTCAGGTAGAAATTATAATCCTTTCAGAAGTATTTTCATGTTCCATCAGAAATAACAAACAAATCTGAGTAGAAAAATAGCCAATACATTTTATTGGTTCATGGAAAACAGTATATAGCACCTACACTTGCCATCTCAAACTTGATGACCACCTCCTAGGTTAAACAGATTAACCATAGAACCTAAGGGTTGTACATCATTCTCCTCCACATCCAACTTGCATCTCTTAGGTAGCACACAACAAATTGTTTGCTCAGACGGGCATTTTATCAAGCACCTAGTGAGCAAATCAGAATACAGATAGTTTGAGAGGTGAGAATACAACATCTCATGCAACAGATGCCTCTTGGTGAAGCTGTGCAGGGAACTGAGTCATCATTGGAACCGTCTGCCTGCAATATGTTCACACACATCAAGCATATATGATCTTTTGGGGAACTGTAATTCTCGACTCCTAGTTCAATAAGATTATATATGTGGTGATAAAAAGTCCCAAAAGAGATTGTTGGGCCTCTTCTTTGAATGAAAACCATACAGTCATATGGCAACTGGAAAAAAAAATCATATGTGGCTATGTCCTACTTATATCCTAATCGACGTCCAACCAATACAGTCACATCACATTGAACATCTAGTAATGTTTATCCACTCGGACTAATATACCAAAATCAAAGTCTGCTCACCATAGCTGGCTGGAGTTATGTATCCAAGCAGTGGCTGCTAATGCGTGGCCACCGGCCGGCTAGCACTGAAGCGTCCATTCGTTGTCTCCCTGTTCACGAGTACCTAGCAGAAGCATACATAATTACATATCTACATATCATGAATGGATTGCAATCAGCAAGCAGCAGCCTTGCCTGTGTAGATGTGTAACAGTAAGAAAGTACAGCAGCTTGAACAAAATCAGTAGTAATAGGCTGCTGCTCTCTTCTCCGATCTCTATATATACAGAACAATAGTATAGCCAAGAGCAGCAAATATAGCAAAAGCAGAGCAGCCTCAGCAAGGCAACATACCTATATAAAGGAAGACTAATATTTTTTTCTCAACTCATCAGATATTAAAACTACAGTAAAGCGTATAACTATCTAGAGCAGAACAATCAAGCATATCAACTACCACAGGTCCACGATCGGCTCAAAGTACTAATCATTTCCTCTACGTCAGTCCTGAAATCTGAAAATAAACATAAGCAGAATCTCATGAAGCAAGAACTACTTCTAGAATGCAAATATCATCACAAAAAGGAAAATCATGCTTGTCTATCTCACCCTAAGTGCCCAGATTTTTTGTCGCAGTTGCTGGCCATGGAAGAAAGTGCACGCGCTAGGAGAGCTCTGGCAGAATATTTTCTCTAGCCCACAAAGAAAAATGGAAGTCGTGGTCGGTGGTACGCTCGGTGGTGCTCCGCCGATCCTGTGCGTCGCGTCCAGAGGAAAGGCTGGGAGTGGGCACGGGTGGGCGACTTGGGTGCCATTTTCATTGTCGCGGTCATGGATCCCTCCAGATAGTGGTCTCCGTCATGCGCAATCCTGATCCCTTCTAGCTCGCAGAAAAGGCAGTGCACTGGCTCTGACACACGTATGCAGAACACAATTAGTAATCATAGCAGAGATTTACACCCACTTATTTGTTAACAAAACAGACAACATCAGTATTTAACCTACAGAATATATAAACATATAATCCCTCTGTAACTTAATATAAGATGTTTTTAACACTTACAGCATCTCAAAAAATGTCTTATATTAAATTACAGAGGGAGTACTTTCTATCTTGACTTCAGAAGTAAGATTCTCGTGAGTTGATTGTGTGTGTGATATGAGCATCAGAACAGTTAATAAAGATCCATATCTATCTATCTAATGATAAAGAGAATCTTATCTTAAACATAAGAACGGGAGCATACCAGCCCCTGGTGTTGGAAAATCCACAGGGCAACATAAAAGCTGGCTATCCTTGTCGCCATCATCGTCATTTCTAAGTTTAGCAAAGAAGAGTAATGGAACTGAACCTACAGAGCCAACATCCCGCATCACCAGAAAGTTGGCATGTATGTGATGGTAGTAGTCATCATCAAAACGAGTTTTTCGCTTCCAGTCACGACCAGATACGGATACATTCACACCGCAGATCACATGAAGCTGATAACAGGCGTGCCCTGTAAGACGGCAGAAAACAAGAAAATCAGCAGGTCTGGCATTCGAAGCACGCGAACTTATTGCCATGAAGCACACGAACTTATTGCTCCGGGAGTACTCATACGGCACCCCAGCCACGGTGAGCAGCCGCTCCAGGACCTCCTTGGCCTGGTCGGGCTCCGCGGTCTCGCACTCCAGCTCATACTTGACCCTGTCAGGCAGCTGTTCAGAACGGTAATTCAGCAGAAATGTGAATCAAGCACTTGCAAAAGTTCAGATTTTAAAGCTTCCGAAATGTAAACCCAACCAATTTATTGATCTACAACAAGAAAGTAAACTCAACCTTTTCAACAAGTCTGACATCTTGAATAAGAGGAACAGGCATGGAGCAAATGCTCACTGAAACACACCAGAAAATCCTAAGTCTTACAGGAATTTCAAATGCTCCAAGAGGCCTAGGTATGGTGCAGGTGTACCGGCAGTCTACGTTGCGCGGATACTTCATAAAGCGCGCGTATCCAGCCGGATACTGCCCCGATACTCGGATACTGCCCCGATACGGCCCGATACGTATCCCGTAAGTATCCCTTGATTTTTTTGATTTTAAAAAAAGAAAAAAATGTTTGATACTCCTCGGATACTTCTACGATACGTTTTGGATACCTGAAACCCCTTGTTTGACGTGAAATCCCCTCAATAGTAAAGGTACACGTTATGAAGATTCCCAATATGGGAGTGAGTTCGTGTCAAAACATGTCAGTCAATGTTCTTCTCCAATTGAAAGGTGAGCTAAGAGAGAGTCGATGCACTGATTGGAATAGGAAACCTAGGGAAATCCTATCGCCAATTAATGAAAGTGGACCAAGTTTAAGAAAAGAAAGGGGATAATCCTATTGAGGCATGTTTTGACCTAGTAGCTCCTTATTTTTTCTTCATATTTTTAATAATTAATATATGTAATATCTATATATAAACGTATCCCCGTATCCATGTTTTTAAAAAATTGACGTATCGGGCGTATCTCTGTATCGCGTATCCGATACGTATCCAAGTATCCATGCAACGTAGCCGGCAGTCACCTTCGAGGCTGCAGTTCTTGCATCTTCCAAGCTTCTACATATCAATCACAGCTCACATTGCAATCTTAGTCTTACCCTGCTCAGCCGTGACCGGAGGTACAGTCCTGTGAACTCGCGGACATAGTGCACAACACGCCACTGTCCTCCCTGCAGTAACAATAGTTATCTTACCATTTATTTAGTTGAAAATGATTTCTGTTTTCATAATAAGTCAGATGATTAGCTCGTTCACCTTCAACAGGCCAACACTTACACTAAGCACATGGCAACATAGCATACCTGTGTATTCAAAATGCCCACATTCTCACTCGAATTCAGAACCTCCGTCCTTAATCATGACCTCGTACACCACCCTGCTCCATCTCTCTCGCTTTGAAGCATTATTGTATGTTGTCAGGTACCGTCAACCTTTCTCAAGCTCAGTGACCTTGTAGGCAGTAGCCTCGAACAGCCATTCGCCAAACTGCTCAACCATGGCTCTTGTGTACAGCTTGCTCGCATGTCTCTCGATCTCAAGGTTTGTCCTCACGACACCACCCTGGAAAAACAAAAAAAGACTGTCAGTATGTGTTACAGAAACCAAAACCCCGAATATTCATCATACTTAATAGCATAAACCTAAAATCATAGTTCTTTTCTCCTCATAGCTCTCCTCTCTCTCTCCCTGTTAACAGGGAAGTCTATGTGCCAATGAACCTTCTCCCCGAGTGTAACGAACATCAAATGGTTGTGATTCTTTATGTGCTCAGTTATGAACCAACTATTTATTAGCTGCATGTAGCAACCTGATCAGCGCGGGACACTCGTACATGCATGATCGGCTATTCTCAGCCTTAGGCTTTCCCTGAAAAAATTCAAAAAAAAGTGATGGCACATCAGCTCACTCCATGATGCCTTTTTTTCAAACCAAAACTGCACAAAAAAAGAAACCCACATATAGTATCTCGTACCATAGAACTTAGTGAACAACTGCACTCTATTTTCTGCATTTAGTCGGCTTTCCCCATATCTAATACCGAATCCAACTTCCCATGAATACAGGTTGTAGAAGACGTATGCCTCGCCCAACGAATCGAAACTTGTTCCTATTTCTGGTTTAATCACACTATTCGTCGGTTCCTCGGCAAACTTCCTTATCGATTGCTCCAGTGTGCTCATCCGTGAAGCGCACAGAGTTCTGTCCGGTGGTGCATTCTCTAATCTTAACCTGCAGCAATAATGCTTCATCCAGTCAATTAACACAAAACTGATGTGTTGCAGATAGTAGTGTTTTCTCAGGAAATTATGAACTGGTTTGTCAAAACATTTAATCCACGGACTCCTGATATGCAGCCTGGTTCGCAACGTTTCTCTTATCTGAAATTCTAAACACCTTACGACATCTAACTACCTGAAACACGCCGAAACCAAATACCTGCTCCCATGATTTCAAATTAACTAAATATATTGTTTGGCGAATCACCATCAAGAGTCCTTGAACTTAAATAGCTGTCTATAAATGCGCTCAAATTAAATATACAATCAGACCACGGGGATGAGACGGCTCACCTTTTCGTCCATCCAGGTACCTCCCGATTAACCTCAGGGTGCAGCCAGATTCACCAATTGAATCCTCCGTGCCAAGAGCGCCAGCCTTCCCCTGGGTGGCAGCCTTAGCGGCACCGGATCGGAATGCTTAAGGTTATCGGCGAACTCTTCCCGAAGTGGGAACCTGCGGGCGCCGGAGTTCAAGGAAAGGTTTGTAAAAATCAATAGAGGGGCAGCAGACAAAAAGAGCTTACCTGACCACCAGATCGAGCACGAACTCCAGGCCGTTCTCCTCCATCCTACCATGCCGCCGGCCGTTCTCGACGCCACATGGTGGGGGCTTGTTCTTCGGCGGCCACCTCGAGCCCCTTCCGTCACGGCCGCGCGACCTCAGATCCGGGAGCCGCTTCCTTGACGAGCATGTGCGCGTCGCGGACATGGAGCTTCACCGCCTAACCTTGACGATATGCAAGCGGATCCGACAATGGGGAGAAGGGTGGGAGCGGTGGAGGTGGCTGAGCGGGAGCGATTCCCTTCGCACGAACCTACAGAGCCCCTGCCCCTCGCCCTCCTCGAGCTCATACACACCGTGGGTGTTCCGGAAGCCGCCGAGGCAGACGAACGGTGCTTTGTCCCCGCCGACGCCGTACTCGTCGGAGACGAGCCAGACGATGGGGGAGTCGACCGCGCCGAGACGGGCGGGGTTGTCGACGCAGGTGAGGGCGAGGGCGGGGTCGAGGGGCTCCACGACCTCCTCAACGCGGCTGACGCCGGCGTCGATGCGCGGGCGGCGCTTGAGCGTGAGGACGGCGCGGGAGGGCTCGCGGTCGTCGGTGCCGTAGAGGCGGACCCGCTGGGCGGCGGAGGCGGCGGCGAGGGGCCGCGCGGGGGCGTCAGTGCGGAGCAGGCGGGGCGCGAGGAAGGAGGAGAGGCGCCGGTGTGCGGCCGCGTCGGGGGCCGGAGCTTGATCTCGACCTCCATGGGGTTGGGGTTGCGGCTAGGGCTGGGGGGGGGGGGGCGGGGCTGGAAGGGGCGGGCGCGGCGTCTACTCTGGGAGTTCTAGGGATCAAGAGCGGACGAAAAAACCTACGAAAAAAAACCATTGAAAGGTGGGACGAAAAAAAACCATGGTAGGTGGGACGAAAATTAACCGCGGAGACTATCAACTGCTCCATTAGGAGTAGAGATTACTGTGATACTATTACCTCTCGAACAGAGGGAGTTGCATATCCTAATTTTGCTAAGTGGACCTACGCTCAAACATATATATACATACTCCTTATCTCATAACACTCCACACAAAGTGGAACCACGGATCACATTTCTAACATCATGCTATTCTTGCTACAGTTAAAAATAATTAGACAGATAAACATTCACCTTGCTTATGAATCAAACAAATCAAAAGAACTGAAGAGGCTCGAGTGTGATAAATCATTTATTATAGGTGCTTAACAAATATTACACATTTGCCCTCCTGATAAACAACAACATAATAAAATTAATTAACGATAGCATTGCACATATCCATTGGATATATATCTCCACATGGAGAAGACACTTATTTTAACTCCTCTGAAGTGTGATTTTTGTCGGCTGCTCCTCCTCTTTTATTTGCTTTCATTTTTATTTTGCCGTTGTGATTTTTCGTTTGCAAGTTAGTTTTCAAAACCCCAAAACCCCCAAAACCCCAAAAAATAAATATTTTTTGCTGTGTCTTTTCTTTTTGCCCCTTGGAGTTCGTTTGCATTCTTGTTTATATTTCAGAGGATTTGATCTCCGCCGGATAACGAGGAATGCAAGCATAAGGAAGAGATGTGTGTAAATTCATGACCGTGAAGGTATGTCCTATCTCATATAACTCCCATCTTTTGCACTTGAAATACTTAGAGTAGATGTATGTAGTATATGTGTGATGTGTGCAGAGGGAGTAAGTCTTTATAATTAAACAAAGGTTTTGTTCTAGTAGCTGAAATATCGTGTAGCCTTTGTTCTGTTTAATCTATATAACTGAGACTTCCCGTGGGACTATTTATAAAGAAATTGATCATAACTAAGAATAACGATGCACAAGAGAAAGTCTTCAAAGACTTGGGTGTTGAGAAAAATTGTAGAGAAGATGAGTTAGAAATTCTCTGATGGAAATATGCCCTAGAGCAATAATAAAGTTGTTATTATTATATTTCCTTATTCATGATGAAGGTTTATTATCATGCTAGAATTGTATTGACCGAACTTAAATACATGTGTGAATACATAATCAAATATCGTGTCCCTAGTGACTCCTACTAGACTAGCTCGTTGATCAAAGATGGTTAAGGTTTCCTAACCATACGCATGAATTGTCACTTGATAACGGGATCACATCATTAGGAGACTGATGTGATGGACAAACCCATCCGTTAGCTTAGCATATGATCGTTCAGTTTTATTGCTACTGCTTTCTTAATGTCAAATACATGTTCCTTTGACCATGAGATCATGCAACTCCCGGATATCGGAGGAATGCCTTGTGTGCTATCAAACGTCACAACATAACTGGGTGATCATAACGATGCTCTACAGGTATCTCCGAAGGTGTCTGTTGAGTTGGCGTCAATCAAGATTGGGATTTGTCACCCTTAATCGGAGAGGTATCTCTGGGCCCTCTCGGTATACAACATCACAAGAAGCTTGCAAGCAAAGTGACTAAGAAGTTGTTACGAGATGATGTATTATGAAACGAGTAAAGAGACTTGCCGATAACGGATTGAACTAGGTATGAAGATACCGACGATCGAATCTCGGGCAAGTAACATACCAACAGACAAAGGGAATTACGTATGTTGTCATAAAGGTTTGACCAATAAAGATCTTCGTAGAATATGTAGAACCAATATGGGCATCCAGTCCCGCTATTGGTTATTGACCGGAGAGGCGTCTCGGTCATGTCTACATCATTCTCGAACCCTTAGGGTCCGCACACTTAACTTTCGTTGACGATATAGTATTATATGAGTTATGGGAATTGGTGACCGAATGTTGTTCAGAGTTCCGGATGAGATCACGGACATGACGAGGAGCTCTGGAATGGTCCAAGGTAAAGATTGATATATAGGATGATAGTATTTGGTCACCGGAAAGGTTTGGGAAGTACCGGGTATTTTATGGAGTGCCAGAAGGGGTTCCGGGAGGCCACAGTAAGCGGTGGGCCTTATGGGCCAAGGAGGGGCACACCAGCCCACAAGGGGGCTGGCGTGCCCCTCCACCCCAGCCCACTCCAAGGAAGGGAGGGAAAGGAAGGGGGAGGCGCCCAAAGGAGCCAGCCCCCCTTTCCTTTCCCCCCATGTCAAATAAGGAAGGGGGGCGGCTGGCAGGCGCCTAGGCAGCCGCCGGCCACTTGGGGTGACCTAGGGGCTGCCTCCTCTCCCCCCCCACCATATATATGAGAGGAGGGAGAGGGGTAACACACACCATGATTCCCTAGCCGTGTGCGGCGCCCCTCTCCCTCTAGTTCATCCTCGGTCAATTTTATTTCGTAGTGCTCGGTGAAGCCCTACGAGATAGTTGCATCACCACCATCACCACGCCGTCGTGCTGCCGAACTCATCTACTACTTCGCCAGTCTTGCTATCAAGAAGGCGAGGACGTCATCGAGCTGAACGTGTGCTGAACGCGGAGGTGCGGTACGTTCGGTACTTGATCAGGCGGATCGTGAAGGTGTAGACTACATCAACCGCGTTGATAAACGCTTCCACTAAACGGTCTACGAGGGTACGTAGACATACTCTCCCCTCTCGTAGCTAGGCATCTCCATGGATAGATCTTGTGTGTGCTAGATTTTTTGTTTGTTTTTCCATGCAACGTTCACCAACAGGGGCATCATAAGCCAGGTCTATGCGTAGATGATATGCACGAGTAGAACCCAAAATTTGTGACGGTGATGGTCATACTGCTTACCACCAACGTCTTATTTTGATTCGGCGGTATTGTGGGATGAAGCGGCCAGGACCAACCTTACATGCATGTCCACGCACATGAGACCGATTCCACCGACTGACATGCAACTTGTTTTGCATAAAGGTGGCTGGCGGGTGTCTGTTTCTCCTACTATAGTTGAATCGAATTTGACTACGGCCGGTCCTTGAAGAAGGTTAAAAAAGCAAACTTAATAATCACCGTTGTGGTTTTGCGTAGGTAAGAATGGTTCTTGCTAGTTGCCCGTAGCAGCCATGTAAACTTGCAACAACAAAGTAGAGCGTCTAACTTGTTTTTGCAGGGTATGTTGTGATGTTATTGTCAAGATGATGTGATATTCTTGTTGTATGAATGATCATGTTTTGTAATATCGACAACCGGCAGGAGTCTTAGGGTTGTCTCTTAATTATTGTATGAAATGCAAGCCCCATGTAATTGCTCTACTTTATCGCTATGCGTTAGCAATAGTTGTAGAAGAAATAGTTGGTGAGAGACGACCCCGACGCAATGATGAAGATCAAGGTGTCGTGCCGGTGACGATGGTGATCATGCCGATGCTTTGGAGATGGAGATAAAAAGCACAAGATGATGATGGCCATATCATGTCACATATTTTGATTGCATGTGATGTGAAAGGATCGAGAAGAGGGTACATAGGGGGTGATTAGACCCTCAACAAGTAAAATGTGGCAATTTTTAAGTTGTTCAAGTTGAGGTGGAGTTTTAGCACAAGTTTAACATTCACAATACATTTCAAGCAAGCATGGCAAGAGTATATGCAGCGGAAAGAGTAAAGCATGCTAATTGCAGAAAATAAGGGATGGGATGGAGTGTGCAAACGCAATGAAGACACTGAGATTTTGGCGTGGTTCCGATAGGTGGTGCTATCGTACATCCACGTTGATGGAGACTTCAACCCACGAAGGGTAACTGTTGCGCGAGTCCACGAAGGCTCCACCCACGAAGGGTCCACAAGAAGCAACCTTGTCTATCCCACCATGGCCATCGCCCACGAAGGACTTGCCTAACTCGGGTAGATCTTCACGAAGTAGGCGATCTCCTTGCCCTTACAAACTTCTAGTTGTCAACTCCACAATCTTGTCGGAGGCTCCCAAGCGACACCTAACCAATCTAGGAGACACCACTCTCCAAAAGGTAATAGATGTTGTGTTGATGATGAACTCCTTGCTCTTGTGCTTCAAATGATAGTCTCCCCAACACTCAACTCTCTCTCACAGATTTGGATATGGTGGAAAGATGATTTGAGTGGAAAGCAACTTGGGGAAGGCTAAAATCAAGATTCTTGTGGCAGGATTGGTATATCTTGATCTCAACACATGAGTAGGTGGTTCTCTCTCAGAAATGTATGCTGGAAGTGTAGGCACTTCTGATGG